>CANSNZ010001051.1:0-128695 GCA_947646795.1 Beta lomatogona
AGGAAGAGAGGCTGAAAGGTGGTTCCACACTTAGGTGCGGAGGATGAGAGAGGAAGAGGAGAGTGAGCGGTTAGGAGGAAGAGAGAAGTGTGGTGTGAGGGAGAGAGAAGAAATAATGGGTGTGAAATTCATGAGGAAAACAAAAAAAAAATGGCTAAGAGTAGAGGTAGAGAACCCTAATTGGGCGTGTCATCCTTTTATAAAGGGTAAATCTATTGCTGTGGTTTTTTGTAAGAACCGCAACAATAGGTTCAAATATTGATAAAAAAACTATATTTTTAATCCTTTCTTGCTGCGGTTTCGAATGATAACCGCAGCAATAGATCGAGTCCAACAGTCAACTAAATTTGAATTTTTTTTTTTTCCATTGACATATATTATTTGCGGTTTCCAGCCAAAACGGCAGCAATATGTCTATTTATATTTTACCTTTTTTTTCACATGATATCATTCCGCGTATGGAGAAACCGCTAGCTACAATCTACTTAATCCGGACGAATAACCAATTATTCTCCCAGTGATAGGTAAAATGAAATTATCCTAGCCGCCCTTACACAAGTCCTTCACCCCGAGGCCCATTACTAAGTCAAACCATTATTCCTAAACTTTGTTTGAGAAGATGGGGAAAGTTCACCACTTTAGTCAATCTCAATACCTGTTTATATATACGCACATGCGTGTAATGTGATTTTAGCTAATATTAAATTTATAAGCTGTATTTTTGAAGCACCCCTTCTCCCCTTTTCTGTCTTAAAAAAACCCTAGTTTTTCATTGTTTATTTTTAAGAGGCTACCATTTGGTAAAGACCCAATTTTTCATTTGTTTGTTCTAGATTTTCTACTTTCAACAATATAAGAGAAACCTCTTGCACAGAGTCACTGGCCACCCAATTATTGAGTTATTATTCTCTCTCTTTTTGGAGAATTAGGTTGTTTTTTCGTGAGAGAGTTTAAATCTTTAGTTTTCAATTTCAGATTATTAGTTCTTTGAGCAAATTTTATCCATCGTTTACTCGTTTAGCAATAGATGTTGATAATAAATTG
The DNA here is from genome assembly GCA_947646795.1 of Beta lomatogona. Classification (NCBI taxonomy): domain Eukaryota; kingdom Viridiplantae; phylum Streptophyta; class Magnoliopsida; order Caryophyllales; family Amaranthaceae; genus Beta; species Beta lomatogona. Next base: position 1,045 of record CANSNZ010001051.1, read on the forward strand.
CAATTAACTCGGAATTGTCAATTGCCGCTCGATTTATAATTGTGTCAATTAGGTAAATGAACCCCTTGTAAAAGGTTGTATAATAAAACAACGAAGTGCGAGAGGGGTATGCCAAAAGTGTCCATTTTAGTTTTATCCATCTTAACTTTTTTTTGCCATAATGGCTTGGGAGAGACATTAACATCAAAACTAATTACAACCTAATGTTATCCAAGGGAAGCAAATCAATTAGGTTGGACCTCTCGCCAACCAGTTAAGTCACACCAAACCAAACTATACAAACTCATCTTCTTTTAACATATCATCCCAACCAACCCATCACTAATTGTATTTTTCGTGGAAGGACTATATACATACGCAACAAAATAGAGTCCTTCAATTGTTTATCAAGCTTCCCGGGCATCATCACCACCTCGATTCCAAACTAATTTTTATCCAAGAAAATCACCACTCGATTCGACGATTTGGGTTTGACTCGCAGGCGCTTTTCTATTTGCGTCGGACATCGGTCGGCAGACCACGTGTTTCGCCTCATCGGGATACATGCATTGATCTAGCGTCTGACAGCGATGACGACGCATAATAGGATTGAGCTATTGGCGTCGCGGCCGACCGCCCAATATCATGCCTCAACATGCGACGCGGAGGATGGAGACACGACGCAAAATGGTCTATCATCGCGTCGCACAAGACTCCCAACATGGCACGAGTGGCTGGCCCCAAGCTGCAGCCCCGACTCATTTGCGCGCATGTTGGCTTTATTTCACAAATCGATCATTTTTATTTAAAAAAGCCCACTTTGCGATCTCGCCTTTGTTCTTACATCCCGTATGAGGAAATGCGTAATTAATTTTGTAAAAAATAAATGAAATTCACGTATACGGGAATGAAATACAAGAATGAAATAAGCAAACCGACCCATACAAAATTAAACCTAAAATAAGGGCAAGAAGAAATTTCCCAATTTGGATACAACTGCCAGAAATTCTTGTGATACAAAATTAAAGATGAAATATACTTTTTTTTTCTTTGACATCGTAGAGATATATGAAAAAGACCGCATAATCGAATTGTTAACTGAAAAGAAACTACATTACAACTTTTAGATTCAAGCACCCGAGATATCAACAATAGATTCAACCAATCGAGGATCTAAATCAACAAATTTACAATACAATTCATAGTACATTAACCTGAAATTTTTCCAAAAACAAAAAAATATCATCAACTATACAACAACAACAACAAATTCAATCAGATTCAACGCTAAAATCAAGACGAAAAGGAAACTATAACGACGCGAATTTAAAAAAAAGGATACAAAATTCACCAACACTACAAAAATTTAATCAATTAAAGTCTAAAATCACATATTTAGGATTGAAAACACCAAGGGATTTAACCCAAAAAAATTGAACCAGAATATATACAAAATTCAGAAATTAAAACGAAATTAAGAAACTAAAAAAAATCGTATCTAACATACAAAAAGGAAAAACACCAAAAAAAAATCGCATCTAACTTATCGTTCTTCGTTGAACATCTCGTTCTTCTTCAATTCTCGATTATTCTTGGATTTGAATTCCTCGTTCTTCTTTTATTCCTTGATCTCTTCTATTTGGAATTCCAAATTCGGACCCTCGTTCTTGAATTCGAGGGAAAACACTGTTCAATTTGGGGAAAATGAATTATCTCTCCGAAAAAATTGCAATTCTTTTTTGTTTTTTAGTGTTTGGTGTAAGATCGTTATTGATGGAATTTTGGAGAAGATTTGATGATATAAGGGAAGAAAAATATGCGAATGGTGTACGGTAAATCCTTGTATGGCTTCTCGAAGCTCTTGCTCTTACGTGCTCGCATTACGCTACAATTGGATTTGAATTTCAAAGAGAACATTTTTTTTGCAACAAATTGAAAAGCAGAGAGATTAAAGAGGAAGTTGATGAATCTCGTAAGGGGTGAGAGAAGAAACAGGGAGAAGCGTGGTGGTAAGGGCATTGTGTGGTGCGAGGGGGGGTTTGAAAATAAAAGGGGGGAAAGTGACCAGTGGTTGTGAATAATTGTGGTGGGTTTGAAAATAAAGGGAAGCTCCTATTATGTGCGTCGCACGAATATAAGGTCAGACGCACAAAAATAATTTTTTTTAATGGGTTGTCAAGGATATGCGTCGGATGGGCCACGTGGTCCTACGCACATCCTAGTGTCCAAAGTTTTGCATGGCACGTGTGCTAGATGTGTGACGCACATAGGCGTGGAGGCTATGTCAAAGATATCGTCGGATGGGCCTCGGGTCCAACACACTTTCTTGTATCCGGAACTTTTGCACGCATGGCCTAAGGGTCAGACGCATATGTGTGGATCCAAAAACCAAATGCTTGACGCGTGTGCGTCGGACCAGAGACCCATCGATGTAGGTGGTAATTTGCAGTCGGTTCTTCGAGGTGCGACGCGAAATAAGCCGACACAAATTGACAATTCTAACTAGTGAATTTTAGGTTTTAGTTGTCTTATACCGCTCCGTCCCATATTATAGTGCACGATTTTGTTTTTGCACCAGTTCTTAAGATGAATAGAATATATAGTTATGGAACTCTTGCATTGGGAAGTTAATTGCAAGCTGTATTGATGCATTTGTTTAAAAAAAAAAAGGAAAAAGAAATGGAGATAATCGATGTATGTGTTCAATGAGAATTTGAAGAGTCTTTCTTCTTTTTCTTAGGCTGGTTCACTTAACACAGACATATTTATAGGCTAAAATTTGGTTAACAACGTGCACAAATCCAAATAAACATAAAGCCCGACCAATGATATTGCTCCATTTTTTTTTTTTGCAACCAATAGGAATACAAGAATTAGAGTACATGGATTGCTCCATTAATCCAAACAAGGCAAACGACAAAGAAATTTCGTTTTTCCTCTAAATTTTGCAAAGCTGAAGGCGATGTTGTAAACATTATAAATACATAACCAACACTCTCGTCTCATTTCATCCACCAAATTGAAAGGAAAAAAAATGAGAGAACAGAAAAAAAAATTAAACAAACAGATCACAACTTGATCATCGAAAAATTGAGAATTCTTCATACCTTAGCCAAATTTAGTTTATTGAAACAGTCTGAACAAGAAATGAAGAAATTTTACCTACGCAAAACTAGGGCAAAATTGAAAGACATTCATGTATTTTTAAAGAGGAGAAAATGCAAAAAAATAGGGTTTCCATATGAACAGGGAATTTGGGGGTGATCTTGGTGTGTGAACACAGAGAAAATGAAGAGAGGGAGAAAGTGACGGTAAATGGGGTAAATGCGATGGGGTATGGGTATGTGAACATGGGTTGGAACGGGTAATATTGCGCAGGTAAGAGAGTCATGATTCAAAATCGTTAATATGTATTTGAGTTTATGGGGTATGGGTATGTGAACATGGGTTGGAACGGGTAATATTGCACTGGGTAGAGAGAGTCGCGATTCAAAATCATTAATGTGTGGGCGAGTTTATGTGGAATCGGTGAGGACATAATGGGAAATTTTTTTGCCAATGAGGGTATTTTGGGCATAAATGTTGTACTTAATTAGGAAGCGATCATTATATTATGGGACACCTATAAGGAAAGTAAGCTTGTATAGTATGGGACGGAGGGAGTTTTATTCTTTTGAATTCAATATCATTTCTAAATGTTATATGACTTTCAAGTTTCAATTAATGAATTAATATTTGTTTTTAGCAAAATTATGAATATTTAAATATAAATTTTTTTGAGGGAATTTTCAATTTCAAAATGATTTAATTTAATTTGACTTTTTATGAAACAATTAAAATGAGGCGAACAAACAGGCTCCAAATTAAATCACCTTCTACGAAGAGGATCGTTTGACCACTTTGTTTGTTCCCTGTATATTATTAGAAAAATGGTGTACGGAGATTCTAAATTTTGTGAAAAAGCAAACCAAATGCACGGCATGATTATGGAAGACATAAACATAGTGAAGCTACAAAGGAAACCAAGGTCATCATGTCTAATGAGAACAAAACAAAGGTATACATTGTGATAATTCTGACGTAAAGTTATATATGGAAGTCACAAAAGTTAAGCATCACCTAATTAATTAATTACCAAAACGTGCTTCAAAAATACTAAACAACTGGTACAAAGGTAGGAGAACACTGTACACTCCTATAATCTATATAGAGAACTTCTACTAGCTAGAAAATTAAAGTATTGTATTGAATCACTTTTTTGAGAAAGTAGGAAAATGTTTTGATAACTTTTTGTACAAAGAGACTAAGGTAGACTTATTGTTTAATGAGTGAATGTTTCTTCTAACCTTTTTATTTCCTCTATCCTAAATAATGGTCATAAAGTTTGATACCATTTTTATATTGAAATTAAAGTTTTTACATTTAAGCAGTTTGAAATTCATAGTAAAAGAAGTAGGCAGTGTTAAAACGTATATATGCCACTTTTATAATTATTGTCCACCTTTCACCTTTTTGTTCAATGAAATTGCCTTTGTATCCTTACTTAAATATCAACCTGTTTAAATACTTGTTTTACTATTATTTTCCTAATTATTGTTGTTATTTACAACTCATTATCAATATTTCTTATATTAAAATTTATTATAATTGTTATTACAACCTTAGTAGTTGACAACCAATGAACCAAAGTATACCATATTACCATGAATAAGTGCAAAGTATTTTTTTAGTCCATATTTAACGTGAAAATTATTAAAAATATTGTTTCGATTTTCGAAATAAATTTTCTAAGACTGTGAACTAAATTATGGAATACTGAGCTAAACATGGTTCTGCTTTGTGGGTTTTTAAAAATAGTATAATTTTAGCTTTGAAAGTGAAATATCTAAGTAATTATTTTATAATATTTGTAATTTATGTTATGTTTTAGTTTAATAATAGTTAATAAATAACTTTACCATTATATTAGCGTTTGGCGTGGTGGTGTAATTTGGTGGTGATGGCTCGATTGTGATGGTGGTATATTGAGAGATAAAGAAAAATTGAAGACAGAAAAGTGTGGAAGTTATGAGATGGGAAAGGGTTAGCAGACTGTTCAATATTGATCTGACCTAAAGCCTAATTCGAAAGTGACTTAAAAATAATGAGTCTTTAAAAATATGTGATTCAAATCTGATTATATCCAATCCAAAAAAAAGCATCTTTTACTCAATTGACTCAAAAACCCATTAAATTGATAATAATAAAGTGGTATTATGAGAACCTTAATGCAAAATATACCTTCAACTATAAGATCGTAGGTTTTAATAGTGGTTTTGTTCAATGTAAATGTCATTTGTATGGTTGAATTTGGTATGTATATATATATATATATATATATATATATATATGGGAATGGAATCTTGTGAAAACACCCATAAAGCTGAAAACTAAAAACGGAAGAACTAGGCCATTGAATAACTTAATTAGATAATCCGATGGATGTAAATTTTTGTGTGCCATTACTATCCTCATATCACGCACGAGACCACCTTCCCATCTCTCTCTCCAAACCACAAATTCATCATACAACAATGGAGAATCTCCATTTTCTCTCCCCTCTCACCATTTGATTTCTAGGAACTTAAGCAAATTCATGGTGGTTGTGCATAATTCAAAGGCAAAATCTGCCATTTCGAATGAATTCATGTATTCTAATGCTTGAATTCGAACCCTAGAGAACTTGCGAGTGAAATTCATGGATAAACTTGTGGGTTGAACAAACCAATGGCGAAAACGCTGAACACTGCCATAGCAACAACGAGCTCCCATCTCGTCAATGGAGACCTTTCTTCTAATCGAGGTTTCTTACTCGACGGAGAATCCTCGAGTTTCGCGCTCTCTTCATCTCTTCCACCTCCAATCAGAATCCTCGGGCCACCATTGTTTTGTTCTTCAATTAAGTCCAAATTACCTTCATCCTGAATCGAATTGCAGAAAATCGACATTGCAATTGAAATTTAAGCTTTAATTGAATACACTAATTGACTCAATCGTATATGAAGCATCAAGCCCTAATTTTTGGGGAATAAATCGAACACAGTATTATATGATGCCTTGCTTGATTCGATGAACTCGATTTCTCTCTGTATCGATGGATTTTTGGTGTCCAGATTTTTTATTATGAGAGTTGAGAAAGAAAGAGAAGGTTGAAGAAGATGAAAGTTGAAGAAGGAGGTGGGGGAAAATGCCAAGACTTAGAAGTTACTGTAATATTAGTTAAAGTTATCCTTATAATACTCAAAGTTACCTTATAATACTTCAAAGTTACCCTAGAAAGATGAAAATTAATTACAACATATTAAAGTTATCCTAAAAGTACTAAAAGTTACTCTTATAATATATGAAGTTGCCTTGAAATATATAGAGTCATCCTTAATATAATAATGTTACCCTAAAACAGGTAAAAGTTACCCCTAAAATATATAAAGTTACCCTAAAAGTGGTAAAAGTTACCCTTATTTTCAGTTTCAGACTAAGAGCTGTTTTCAGCGGATCCTACCCCTATATAATATACATATATACATATATACTCCCTCGTCGTTGCAACCAGCTTGTAATCATCAGTAAGGAGAAAAAAATGCTCCAAAAGATGCTAGAGATTTCTAGAGAGAGAAAACGAAAAAGAAAAAAGAAAAAACACAAAGAACCAAACCCTAACACCGTCTTCTGTAACTCCTTGCATCGTGAATCATCCCTCTCCAAGCCTAGTTCACTGCAAATCCTCCCAAATGCTACCACTTACGCTCCGGATCTTGAGAGAATTTGTTTCAAATTTCATTACCCGACCTCTAAATCGCCTACGAAGGCAATCAGCATCACCGACTCCACCATCTATTTTTACCGTCATCCCCCTATGTATTCGGCCGGGGCACGAACCAGATGCGTCACAATTGGTTCCTTACTCCGGCGAACCAGTAAAGAGTCAATTCGAGAGTTCATGTGGGTATCTCAAGCACCAACATTGTGCCCACCTTCTTCATTCGATTTTTTCGTTATCGAGGTTCATATTCGATGGCCCTCTGTCTCCCCGCGTCGGAACCACAAGCTCCGATACTCGATCTGGCTTTTTTACGCACAGTTCCATCTACCCCTCGGAAGCTCTACCTCGGGCGGTTGGCGTCCATCGGAAGTCTTCTGGGCTACTCATCTTCAACCATATGATGGATTGCAACTCTCCTTCTCGGATGCACTTCATTTAGGGAAGTTATCCTTTCTCTTCATCTTTAATTTCACTCTTTCTTTTCTCATTTTTCAATGGATGAAGCTGTGTTTTTGTCAAAGGTGCTACCTGCTTGCCTTGTTCTTATGCTTGAACCATCCTTATTTGTCAATTGTTCTTTTTTTTCTTGATATTTATTTGGGGTCTTCTTGCTCCTTCTACTGATGATAGGATATCTAGCTTTTCAATTATATCCTTATTGCATCTCCTTTGCTACTTCAAGGATTCTGCCAATATGTATTTGATCTCCAACTATCACGTGGGGAAATTGTTTATGTTCTCTTTAGCTCTTATTGCACTTGTTTTTTCAACTTTTATTTCTCCCGGTTTGATTTAAAGTTGTTCTTGGCTAAGAATACTAGAGGGTTAATTTTCCCCTTTTTGCCTTTTCATTTATGGTATTCCCTTTTATACTACTGCAACATGTTCCTTGTAGTTGAAAATCAAGATGAATTACACCTCTTTGTGCTTACTACAAGTATGATATTACTGGTTGTATGCCTCCAACACTTCTCTTATGTTATGTTATTCAATTGCTTGGTGCTTAGCTTTTAGCTGTACTTTTCATTGTACATTTCTTGAGGATTTATTTTTATCGAATGGAATTTTCCTATTCAATTATAAGCTCTTTCATTTTAGAATTGTGTGTGCTTTTTCCAAGACAATTTCAAAATTGCTGTGCTTATATTACTGCTTACTAAAACTATGGCATCATGTTTTTTCTACATTCATGTTGAGGTTTGTCATGTCCTTCCAATTCTCCTGTTCAATTTTGTTTTTCATGGTCTTTCTCTATTGTACCTCTCCGCATGAATTTGCTTCTAATAATATAGTTATTGATTGGATGGTCAAACCATTAATGTCTCTTATTCTTAGAATGATCCGCTCTTTCTTGGAACTCCCTCCTTTTGTGATTGTTAAAGTGTTTTTTACTAATTTAGAGATGGAACGGGTCTTCATACCCCAATGGAACCGAATGCTTTATCACTCACTATGGAACAGGGGTGGTTTTTCACCCATTTACAATTTGTTGAATTTTTACAGGTCAACTTTCTTTTTTGGCATCCATCCAGTCAAAGTGGGCGCATTTTTTAGTCTCTTGAACGACCATGAAGATATCCTCCATTGCAAATTTTCTACTCTAAACATGGATTCTATCGATTTAACTCATTTCTTGCTTCAATGCATTTTGACTACTATTATGGAACGGGATCACAATCTCATTTGGAACCGTGTGCTTAGACACCCCCTTAAGAACCGTGTGCTACTTGGTTGCAGGATTGTTAAGCCAGTTGTTTACCCCATGACTTACAGTTCCAAGGAAAAAAATTCTAGCCATTATATTTTTAACTCACTTGCCTTTATTTATTTACTTGAAGGCTTATGTGCTCTCATTCTTTATCTCTTTTTATGGATCGGGTTACCCAATCCCTATGGAATCGAGTGCTCCATCACTCGCAAATGTATATTTACCTAAGTGACCGAGGCTCTTGAAGCCCTATCGAACCGAGTGCTTGACACTCGCTTTTGCACGGGGTGGTTATACACCCCACGACTCGTTTTTCTTTCTATGGCGAGGCCTATTTTCTCATCTCGGGATTGGAACAAGGGAGAGGAAGAAAGTTAATGATGCCATTTTTTTTGGCCTATGTACGAACAGGGTTTATTATAAACCTACCATTGACCCAGGCTCTTGTAGCCCCTATCGAACCGAGTGCTTGACACTCGCTTATGCACGGGGGTGGTTATACACCCCCGACTTGTTTTTCTTTCTATAGCAGGCCTATTTTCTCATCTCGGAATTGAATCAAGGAGAGGAAGAAAGGTAATGAGGCTTTTTTGGTCTATGTACGAACGGGTTTATTATAAACCTACCAAACGAATCTATCTCACCAATTCGTTTATTATATGAAAATTTTATGCTGGAATATCCAAGGGGGTAAAAAACCCCAAGCTTTGAGTGAGCTACTTTACCTAAAGAACAAATATAAACCGGATATTATCTTCGTCATTGAAACCTTAACTAATAATAATAATAGCCATCGAATTCTCAAAGCTCTTCACTTTCACAATAATTTAGTTGTTGACCCAATTAACCATGTCGGTGGAATGTGGGTGTGTTGGAATAGCTCCAATATTACAATTCAAAATCATTACTCACATGATCGTTTGGTCCATCTCGACGTTCTCTACAAGCCACACAATAAAATGTATTCAGTCTTGGGCACATATTGCCCGGCTAAAAATGTCGAAAAGGATACGTTCTGGACTTATTTGAACAACTACGTTGCTACTCTCCCCTTCCCCTGGCTTATGCTTGGGGATTTTAATGAGATGCTATCTCCCAACGACAAACTAGGCGGCTGCCCTCTGAAACAGAACCAACTTCACCGACTCCCCCTCCTCTTGACTAATTCTCAAGCAATAGACATTCCCTGTTTACAACAAGCTTTTTCGTGGAGAGGCAACCATAACAACGAGATCATTTACGAACGCTTAGACAGGGCCATCTGTCATAAAAGTTTCTTCGACTGCTTCGACAATAGCACTATTTTCTATGGTAACTTTACAGTGTCCGATCATGCACCCATCATTTTCTCCACCAATGATGATGAAATCACTAAACCGCCTCCTTTTCGGTTCCAAAATTTTTGGACGATAGACAATGACTCGCATAATATTGTTAAGAAAATTTGGAATGTTCCAATTACAGGCTCGCGTTTCTATCGTATTCAGCAAAAGCTTAATCGCATTAAAACTGAACTTAAATCTTGGGCTAAAACAAAGTACAAGCACACGTCAAATAAACTACTCCACAATGACGAAAAATTAAAAGAAATACAACGGGAACTATGGCTACAACCGTATAATCAAATCCTAATTAAACATATTAATCGTCTCATTTTGCAAAGAGAAAAACTTCTACTTTTTAACCAAAAAGCTAGGGGTCCTAATGCAAGGAAAACATGGCTCACTCGGGAGATCGCAACTCTAGATTCTTCCATAATAGAATGAAGAAAACAATGGCCCACCGACTATTTTTAGATTAAAAAATGATCTTGGCCAATGGATTGACTCTCATGACGATCTTACTGCTCTTCTTTCAGATTCGTTTAAGAAACGATTCAAATCTTCACACTCCGCAAATAGACAGATTGATCTGAACTTTATCAACCCTTTTCGTGTCCCAACAAGACTCTGATAAACTCCTTGCTCCAGTCTCTGCCGAAGAAATAAAAAATGCTATCTTTGATATTAATCCGTTAAAAGCCCCAGGCTCGGATGGCTTTAGTGCAAAATTCTACCAAGCTTACGGCCCATCATACAAAGAGAAGTAACCACTTGCTATTCAAAGCTTCTTCTTCCATGGGAAACTCCCTCCTTCACTAAATCATACTCTGATCACTCTTATTCCCAAAAAGAGGCTCCCGAAACCCCGGATCATTTCGCCCGATTAGCTTAATCAACACTTATTTATAAAGCAATATCAAAAGTTTTGGTTAACCGTTTACGGCCAATTTTGCAAAAGAAATAAGCCCCCTACAAAATGCTTTTACTCAAGATCGCTCTATTCATGATAATCTCCTAATAGCTCAAGAAGCTCTCAATACATTCCATAAATCTCAAAATAAGACTGGTTGGTGTGCACTAAAACTAGACATGGAAAAAGCTTATGACGGGAATTGAATGGGATTTCCTTTGGGAAACTCTTCGTGCTTTTGGTTTTCCCACCCCCTATGGATCTCATGGATAAAAGAATGTGTCACAAATGTTTCATACTCAATCAAAGTTAATGGCCAACCTTCACCCTGGTTCCGCCCTCCCGGGGGCCTTCGTCAAGTGACCCCCTATCGCCCTACTGTTCATTATCTGCATGGAAGTGCTAATAAGAAAATTGACTATCCAAAGCCGAGTCCCCTCTTCAGGCATTGGCTTTAAACTCCTTCCGAGAACTGCTAATATTCCTTGTCTCCTTTTTGCGGATGATAGTCTACTCTTTTGCAATGCTACTACGTCAGCTTGTACCAATCTAAAAAGAGTACTCGATGACTTCTGTACCATCTCCGGTCAATTAATTAATTTCCACAAATCATCGATCATCTTCTCCAAAAAGGTCAACCCGGCCTCGTAAAGTGGCTTTAGCTAGCCATTTTAACATGCTCCCTAATTCGTCCCTGGGGCGATATCTTGGAATTTTCTTCGGCTCCCACCATCCTTCTAAAGCGGAGATCGGCCCACATTGTCCAAAAAACGGAGCAAAGAATTAATTTGTGGGAATGCGGGTTTCTCTCCAAAGCAGGGAGATTAACTATGATCCAAGCCAACCTCGAGGCCCTATCGGCATATACATGCGCCTCAACTATGTTGACACCTGGCATTACTACCTCTATTGATTCTCTTCACAGGAAGTTTTTTTGGCGTCAAAATAAGGAAAGAAATGCAACACCATTAATTGCACGGGAAAAAATCACGTAGACCAAAATCCCAAGGGGGCTTAGGCCTTAGAAAAACTTTGCCAATGAATAAAGCCTTTATTGCCAAACTTGGTTGGAAAATTCTCACTTGAACCTAATAATTTTTGGGTTAAACTCATTTCAGACAAATATCTTCAAAATCAATCGTTTTTAGCTGCGAACCTAAGCCAAATGACTCACCCATTTGGAAAAAAATTTTACTTCAACGCCCATTACTCCATAAAGGCATTCGTTGGAAAATCGGAGATGGTTCTCAAATTCTTTTTTGGCTCCATAACTGGTGCCTAGAGGAAAACTTAATGACCATCTTAAAATTAAATGAAAACCAAGTTGATGTTAACTCGCTATTAAAAGATTTCATTTTACCGAGATAAATCTTGGGATTTTCTCAAATTAAAAACTCTTCTCCCTAACCATATCATCAAATGCATTAAAGGCATTCCGTTACGGTCTGCCTCCTCTCCGATGAACCTATTTGGGGCCCTAGTCCTTCGGGACTATTCACGGTTAAGTCCGTTACTTGGGCGGCTCATAACCTCCCACCTAGCAAGGAAAAATGGCCTCACCGTTGGATTTGGAATCTCGATATCCCGCCTAATTTAAAGATTTTTCTATGGCGGATCTACCATAATAGTCTTGGGGTTCGTGCAACCCTTGCAAAAAGAAATATCATCCCTTTTTAGTCATTGCGCCCTTTGTGTTACCCAAGAGGAATCCATAGATCACATCTTTGGACATTGTCCTAAGCTCCTCCCCCTTTGGCGGCTTAAAGAACTTAATGATTGGTTGCCTTATTCCCTTACTAGTGCTACTTTTTTTAGATACTTTTTCTACTATTAAAAAGAATAAAAGCTACGCTTCTAAATTTGTCTTCCTAATTTGGAGTATTTGGAAAGAAAGAAATAATATCATCTTTCATAACGATCGCTTAATATTCATAGGATTCTTCATAAAGCAAAATTTCTTTTCTCGGAATGGAGTCTTAGGAATGCGGTTGATTCTTGCAATTCCTCCGGCTCCCCGTTTTTCCACTCCTCTCTCAATCCCTCCACTCCCAAGTACCCTTCTTCATTCTTGGTGGCTTGGGAGCCTCCATCATCTCCATTTTTCAAACTCAACTTCGACGGCTCCGTTCGTGATTCTTCGACAGCGGCGGGGTTTATCATCGAGAGATTAGACGCCGACCTAGTCAAAGCCGACCTTAAACCTTGGTACATCTTCGGTCTCGGTGGCAGAAGCTACGGCCTTTCGGCATGGAGTCCGGCTAGCTATTCAAAATGGTATTACTCATCTCCACATCGAAGGATATAAACTCATGGTCATCAACTCCATCAAAGGCATCTGGTCCCCCCCTTGGCAGATCGCCCACATCATTCAGGATATCCACACTTCTCTCCGCTCCTTTTCTTCTTGGACTATTCGACATGTCTACCGGGAAGCAAATAAAGCAGCAGATTGGATTGCCAATGTTGGCCACCTCATAGATTCTAGTTTTTGTATTGAAAATTGTACTCATTTAGCTCTTCATTCAATCCTTGTAAACGATAAGGTTGGAGCTCCCCTCGTGCTTGGAGGGTCTCCTAACCTTCTTTTTCCTTACCTTTAAAAAAAAAAAAATACATATATATATACATATATACATAATATATACATATATACATATATAGATATATACATATATACATATATACATATATATATATATATATACACATATATATATATATATATATAGGGGAAGGCTCTTGTGAGAACACCCCTCTTAGGTGAGAACACCTAACTTATGTGAGAACAAATCGAACCATTGGATGCTTTAAATCTAAGGGTTGGGGATTTTTCTCAATTACAATCTCATTCCCGCATCACACGACATTTTCATCCCAACTCATTTCCATTCTCTCTCTTCACCTCCTCACTCTCTCTCCTCTCACCATCATCAATGGTGGAATCAACACCAAAGCAACATGCGGCGACCACCACTACCCACTGCAATTCTCTCCTCCACCTCCTCCCTCCAATAAGTGATTCAAATTCTCTCTCCTCTAACTTTCAAAACGCCACGCAATCATAACTGAAAACCGGGTGATTTTGCCTATTATTCGCCGAACACATTACGGAATCGGCTATTTGTCTTCTCGTTATTTGCACGGAGCCCGGCATATTGGTTTGGATTCGATTTTGTCCGTGGTTAATTGTTTGTCGAACATTTGTGCGTTCTCTCGCCGCCAACCACGTCGACGTCGATCGACCACCGCCATTAATGGTGTCTTACTAACATCAACTTCAATTGATAAACCTAGCTAATGTTTTGGATTTGCATTTTATCGTGTATTTTTTGCATTTTATTTTGATATTTTACTTCTTTTTTCCATTTGTTGAGTTTTTGTTGATTTTCGTGCTTATGTTGTTGTGTATCTGGTCTAGTTTTAGGAATTTAGTCACATTATCACCATACATGATCAAGATGCAAAATGTATATCATGTTCTAAATTAATGAATATCATGTTCTAAATTAATGTATATCATGTTCTAAAACAATGTATGTCATGTTCTAAAATAATGAGCAACATGTTCTAAAACGATGTCCATCATGTTCTAAAACAATGTACATCATGTTTCGACCTACATCTATTCTCACATATGATATATGTCTCTCACATAAGGACCCATTCTCACCGGATCCTATATATATATATATATATATATATATATATATATATATATATATATATATATATATATATATATATATATATATATATATATATATATATAATGCGAATTTCAAATCCCTTAACTTGTTAGGTCAACCCGAAATCGAACATTATCCTTATCCCTACATGTTAAACGTGTCGGTCGGATCTAGTCAAAATAAAATATTTCTGAGCTTGGGTCAAACAATTAGGGATTCCTTTAACATACCATAACAAATGATCCACAAAATGGATTTCCTTATTATCAAATGTGTAAGTAATTTATTTAAAAGAGGGAAGAAGTATAAAACAATTGAGATGAAGTATAACACTATGTTTTCTTCAACTTTCTTCTGAAACTTATAATATATTCTTGTTGAAATCTGATTAGACATGAAAATGAAAAAAATTTACTCAATCTATATCCCATAAAAATCTAAACACTTGTTGAGACACGTAGTTTAAGGTGATAAATTATAGTGTGGTTATCAAATATCTATACAAATATATTACAAGGTGTGCTTGACAATGTCTATGCGCCACGTGACACCCTCTCTCTCCCACTAGAATTTTGTCATGTGTACAATTAACCGGCCAATAAGTCGGATGATCATTATTTAAAAAATATATATGCTCAAGTCCAAGCTCGAACCCCGACCTTAGGTAAGAATTTCGAAAGACTCACCATCCGAGCTAACACTTTTTGATGATTCATATTTCCACAAAATAATGAATATGTTTGTAAAGAATTTAGTAATGTGGCGGTCAATGCCTACTTCCGATCAAGTTTATTTTTCTTATTTATTTTTTTTCCCTTGCGGTAATCCCCTTGCTCCATCTCCCCTTTTGAAATTCACCATGAATGTTACACTCCTCTACTTCGTACTTAATGGGCTAGCGGTACAAATTATACTTGCTACTAATCGAACTTTAAAATTGTTCGAGAATACGAAATGGAGTGCAAAGGTCAAACGAAAAACGCCCATAAAGAAGGTCGGTGAAATTGTTAATCGTAGCACAAATCCGTTGATTGCATACATAATTTAATTCGCTAATCACTCTTAAATCCCGTTAATATTCTCATTGCATATTGAAGTTCAATTATCAATTCAGTAATTGCATAAGTTGGTAACTAAAATCTACCCTCTATCTATATGTATATATAACTAATAGTTATGGTAATTCTATAATCCCCCAAACTTTTGTTGTTCCTCTTCAAGAAGGTATTAGCTAATCGACATAATTTTTTTTTTTTGGTTTTTGGGATAGATGGAACTTTACTTTTCAATTGATTTGTTTTCTCTTGGTTTTTTTTTGTCTGAGGATTTCTCTAATCAATCAACTTTGCAAGGTAATATGTTCATCTTCTTCTCTTTTTCCTTTGGTATAAATTTAATAAGAACACATGTTTTATCTTTTATTTGTTTTCTCGATAGATTATACCTCAAGAGTTTTGAGTACATCAACCCACTTTTATGTTTATTATACTGATGCTGGTGTGTGAAGTAGTTACTCATGGAACAAACTGGATGTGGAGCGTAATTCAATTTGGTCATGTAGTGTTGGGTTAAACGTTGGGTAGGTGCTTAGGGTGGGTAGAGCAAGTGATGCAATTAAAAAGTTAAACTGATAATTACAAATAAAAAGTTATGAAGTTTGGTTGTGAATTTGTCTTTAGTTAACCAATGTCAAAGTAATAATCCATTGCATAACACAACTTACAAACTACACGGTATTACAAACGGCAGATTGGAAATCACACGATAAACAATAGAAACAATAGTTAAACCATACAAAAAGTTAAACAATAGCCCTCGGCAACGCCCGGCCATACACTATTTATTTTATTAAAGTAGATTTGATATAAGTTAGTGGAGTATTTTTATATTGAAGGAAACAAAAAGAATTGTAGTTTTTTAAAATGATAGAGATATATAGTATGTGGGTCAAAGGGGTATATGAAAAAAATATCAAACAAATTTAGAATTATACAGACTAGACCAGGCCATAGCCTAACAGGTTAACATTAGAGATATGTGTGGGACGGACCGACATGAGGGTCGTCTTGGCCTAATATGACTTTGCTCCAACCCAGCAAAAGCGTACTAGTTGCCCGACCCAGCGCAAGAGGCTCGATTGTCGGCCGCTTATGGACACCATTTTCATAATTTAACCCGAGCACGACGGGTCGACCAGCCTCTCGACCCTTTCATTTTCAACCAAAGTAGAAAAATATAGAGGATTTTTATTGAGGAACCACTGACACAATTCAACACGACCCATAGGCCGGACCTTACTTTGTTCCCTGTGTTGAAATTTCGAGACGACATGATTTTTTTCTTGGCCCATCCTAAGCACGACTCATCTTTGCATGAGTCCTGCTGGTCCATTAACAACTCTAGCTTCATTTTTATATTTTTCATTCCCCTCCCCCCCCCTAAAAAGAAAGTAAAAAATTTAAATTGGTCCGGTGCACACTAATTTAGTATATAGTGAAATTATATGCAATATAGTGAATGACTCAATTTTAATGTTTTTACATGCATGAAGATGTAGGTTGTGTAGTATATATCGTGACATATGCTTTAACATATAAAAAGATGTAGTTTCTGCAAGATATAGTGAGTGTCTGAATGATATAGCGAGTTTCGGCGTGATATAGTGGATTGTTCAGAAATGATGTAGTTTCTACATGATACAATGATATAGTGAGTTTCACTAGTGGAAAAAAAACGCAAGAGCTGCGGTGCAAGGGCTGCGTTTTTTTAAAAACGCAGCCCTTAATAGTGAAGGGTTGCGGTTAGTTACGAAGGACTGCGGTTTTTGGGCTAACAACAGCCCTTCACCCACCCGTGAAAATATTATTTCAATGGGCTTTTAAATATTTTGGAAGGAATTCAGTGGGCTGGCTTTTAAAATATTCAGCGCTCCTTATTAAACCCTCATTCTTTCTCCTCTCTCTCCTCCTCTCTCACAAATCTCACAAATATTCAGCCCTCCCTCGTCGATCTGTCTCTCACAAATCTTCAAACCACCACCAGATATCTTTAAACCACCACCACAAATCCTCCTTCATCTCTCGTCTTTTGGTTCTTCTCGCGTCTCCTCTTGCCGCCGCTTACTCCACTACATCCCCTCTTCTCGCGTGCACCACTCGCGTCTCCTCTGCCATCGCTCACACCACCTCGTCGGCATTCGCACAAATCGCTCCTCGTCTCACACCACCTCGCCGGCATTCGCACAAACCACTCGCGTCTCCTCTGCCGTCGCTCACACCAGATCTAGGGTTGGTTCGTTTTTTATTTTAGTTTGTCATTTTTAATTTTTTTTTTGTATTTGTTGGTTCTTGATGGTATTTTTCGTATTTTTTTTGTTGATTTTAGGTTTTTTAGTTTTATGGAATTAATTTGAGATGGTTCGAGATTAATTTGAGATATAGGATTCGAGATTTACTCGATTTTATATCAATTTATTTTTTCGTATTTTAGGCTTTTTTTGTGGAATTAATTTGATTTTATGTTGTTGATTCGTTTGAGAGAGATTTCTGTTCAAATTTTGTCTTGATATTGTTATGAGAATCAGTATTTAGGTTTAATCTGGATGATCTTTGTTAATTTGGTTGCTGGAGTTTTGCTTTGTTGTTACGAGACATTAGCGTCAAGTTGTCTTGAATTTCTTATGCAAGAAGAAGTTAGTTGTGTTTTCTGATTAATTTGCGTTTTTTGGACTATGATGTTCTCGCCTTTTCAATCTTACCAGTTTACGTCCTAAATTTCTTGATATTTAGGAGTAAAAATGACAAAAAACCGCAGCCCTTTGTACAAAGAAGGGTTGCGGTTTTGGGCCTAAACCGCACCCTTCGTTGTGAACGATAGCTACGGGAAGGGCTCGGCAAAAACGCAGCCCTTGTGTTTCTCTCCACTAGTGTTTATTCATAATACAGTGGTTTTTGAATGATATAATGGATTGTTTAGAAATGATGTAGTTTTTACATGATATAATATGTTTCTGAATGATATAGTAGATTTGTGAATGATATAATGGGTTTGTAAATGATATAATAAATTGTTCAGAAATAATATGTATATTTAGGCCTGACTGCACACTAATGTCAACCTGAATTGGGTGCACGCGATATTGAAGAAAAAGTACACATAAACGTTGCCATCACTTCTCAATATCGCTATAATTGGGTCCCCCCTAGAGTTCCACTTTACGGCTTTCCCAGATAGTGCCTCAACGACTCAACGTGGATAACCAAACCCCAATTTTTACCGCAAATCTCAATCATGTGAAGGCCCAAGAATAATTTCCCCTGAACCAAATCACTATGACGTTTCTTCAAAAAAAAAAAAAAAAAAATCACTATCACGTGCTTCATAAATTAGCAACAGAAAAACAATATGAACCGCGTATAACTTCCCTCATTCCTATACCATTTATCTTCTCTCTCCACGTATTCCATTCCACCCTCTCCTTTGACCAACACGCTTCTTTTAGGTGTGTTGACTTATTTCCCCCCAAAAAACACACATATAAACCACCACCTCAAGTGCACTCCATCAAAAACAACACTAACATACTTACACTCTCCAAACAAGTAGTACCAACTCTCATAGTCTCTTACTACTGTTCTTTTTTTCACTCACTAATCTCGGAAGAGAATATTCTGTGTATATTATCGTGAAAAACTCAAAATGGTAAAGAAATCACAAGAGTATAAAGATAATAAAGGCGAAGGTTCGATAAAATACACCGGTGTTCGGAAGCGAAAGTGGGGCAAATGGGTGTCCGAAATCCGCCTTCCGAATAGCCGCGAACGTATATGGTTAGGTTCATATGATTCACCTGAAAAGGCGGCACGTGCATTTGACGCAGCACAATATTGCCTACGAGGCAAATCAGCGAACTTTAATTTTCCCGACAATCCCCCAGATATTGCTGGGGGACAGTCGATGACGCCGGCGGAAATTCAAGCTGCTGCTGCGAGGTTCGCGAACTTATCTTCTAATGACGTTAGTGATGATCATCGGATGGTCAGGGATGAATCGGAGGAGCATCAAACGGTGGAGGAGTCTTTGTCTTATTCACCATCGATTTCTGATGGAACGACTGTTCAAATGGATAGTTTTGAGATGGCTGGGGTAGAAACTTCTTTTCATGAACAATTGAGTTTGAGCACGGCTCTTGGTTCGGGTAATTATGTTTCGGATTTTGGGTATTATTGTACCGGCTTTGATGATTTTACTGCGCCTGATTTTTATACGACAACACAACAACAACCAGATAATTTTAATAATGGTTGTGTGGATGATACTTATGATGCCTCACTTTACCAGGACTCCTATCTTTGGAATTTCTAAGAGGGGCAAAAAAAAGTAATTGAACATAGTAAAAATTAGTAACACTGTAAGAAGCAGAATTTGGAACCAATTTTTTTCTAGTTTCCACATTTCTGTTCAAATCAATTTGATTTAGATTGAATTATTCAGAATAAAAATAAGGAAAAAGAAAATTGTTAGTAAATTTTTAGGACACACAATGTAATATGAGAATTTTAGCATTTTGTTTTTGATGGAAACTTTTTGTGAAGCAATGGCCTTCATTATCATACCCATGACTATGATCCATCTTTTTATTCGCAAATGTGTGACTTACATAAATATTATTACTATATATAATGATATGATATATCTTTGATTTTAATGGATAATTATTTTCTATCGCATAATCAACTTGTTGAGGTTTAAGGAAGAGTAGAGAAGAAGGGATCTGCGTATTAATTGGTGAACCTTTTTCTTTAATCGATTTATTGAATTTTGACATGTGATGAAATAACGAAAAGATGTAGCAGTGTGCCACCAACATGCATGACGACAAAAGAGTAATGATATTCATAATTCATGCCTCACATGAGTCACATCTAGAACAAGATAAGAGATTTACTGGGGCTCATTAGCTCATGGAATCGGGACGTGGGGCTTTAATTTTTTAATTTCTATTATATAAGGGAAAGGGGAGTTATGGTATTTTCATTTGAAAAGACTGTTTTACCCCCTTTTATCTCTAAATTACAAAACCAATTTCAACCAAAAGTGAGCCTTTAAAAAAACTGCTTAAAATACAATTATAACAATCAATCACAAGTCAACTGAAATCAATAGAATTGCATAATTCACGTTATACAAATCACTCAAATAAGGAAATTTTAGAAAAAAAACAAGAAAATTCAACTACAAACTATAACCCATTAGCAATTACATACTCCATTCTCAAGAACCATTTACAAACATACTCAGAAAAATTACCAATACACTACAACGTCAATACAAATTATAAACTAAGAAAAACATACGTTTTCGACAGGGAGATCACACATTTGTCCATTGGTGATTTGCTAACTTCGAAAAAAGGTACATAATTCTATTTAATCTTGCAAGTTATTTCAAATTAGTTGAAAAAAAATTAGCAACTCTTATATTCGAATCACATGAATAATTTAAGTCTGTATTGGTATAAATTTCGAAATAATTATTAAAAAAATCAGTACATGTTTGTATCCAAAAAAGGCATTATAAAATATAAATCAATTTCAAATACAATAACACTGACACAAAAATCAAACTAAAAATGAAATTACATTAATTCGCCAAAACAAATGGTGAAATTGAAAACCGATGAAAGCGATTGATTTTACTGAAATTTCTTATGAATAGTTAATAACCCAGAAAAAGGAGTAGAAGAAGTATGAATAATTAAAAATCTAGAAAAAGGAGTAGAAGAAGTCTTGAAAAAAAACGAAGGGAAAGAAAAAGGAAAAGTGGATGATTCAAGAACTTCAACCACGAATTTCTTAAAAAAGACCATCTTCACAAATAAAAGTTCAAACAAAATGTAGCCGGATCTTTGAGAAATTTAGTTGACAATTACATCATTACATGTTTGGGACGAAATCAGGAACATCAAGCGTAACAAATTACCTTCAAATTTGATGCCCCCATTTAGTTCGTCAACCAAATAAACTCCAATTTCAACCCCATTCCGACGAACGTTTTTTAACATTACCACCCGATCGAAATGAAAACCCAAAAAGACCCACAAAAACTGAGACCAAAATTACCCTAAAAATTAATGGAGCGTCGATGGGGTTAATTTTGACACCAAAATTGGCTTATTAATGTGGTGTTTGCTGTGAAAATGAAATCTCAATCTTTTTGATTGAGATATAAAAGATAGTGAGGATAAAAAGCTAGTAATAATAAGGTGGAGCCTTGAGGCATTTTTGTACCAATAATGGTTCATTAATTTTTTTTTTATGAAAGGATTTTTATTGTTAGTTACCCTTATATATTATGTGTTCTATTCGTTAAATGAAATTTAAAAGGCTTTTATGTTGGTTTTTGGTTTTAGTTTTAGTTATTCCCTCCGTTTTTTAATAGATGCTATATTTTAATTGTACAAATGTCAATTTGCACCTTTTATCATTAATGTCATTAATTATCCATTACTACAAAGTTATAACAATTGATATTTTTAAAATATATAACCAGATAAATTCAACATCTTGTATGCTAATATTGAGTTTTATACTAATGTATAAAAATATAATCAAAGTAGAGTACATGAATGATGTAAAATTAAAAATGGAGTATATTTAAAAACGACATATGGAGTATTTGATAGAAAATGTTTAATACTCCATCCGTTTCATTTAAATTGTTACACTTTGATATTTTACACTATTCACAAATTTCACTTTGACCATCATTTGTGATTTATATGCGGATGAAATTATAGTCATGTGGGATCTTGTTAGATTCATCATAACATGTATTTTATTAATAGGTACTTTTTATAATTTTTACAAACACAAAACTAAAGATATATGTCCTCAAAGTTTTGCATTGGCATGCGTGAAAAGTGTAAGTGTGTAGATTAAAATGAAACGGAGGGAGCTACTTCTTCAAGTCGCTTTTGGTAATGTGATTTTGACCATCATTTGTGATTTTAGTATAATTTAGGAAAAATGGACAAGAATGATCCTACATTTTGCCCGTCTGCTCAAAATAATCCCACCTTTCGATAATTCCATAATAATCCCACCTTTCTACGTACTTTATCTATTTATTAACAATATTTCAACTTTCCTACGAAAATAATATAGCAGGTGGGAGCTACTTCTTCAAGTCGCTTTTGGTAATGTATACAAATTAAGTTAGTGATTTTATATAGCAACAACTGGCAAGCAATAGTTAACTTTACCAAACCACCTTATAAAACATATAATACTCTGATACTCAACCAACAATACAAACAGTCTATAAAATAATCATGTCAAACAACTAATAATTGATTGCCAAATAAGGCCATTATCCATGGTTAAAAATAACACATTAACACATAAGTAAATAACTTGTAAATGGTATTCTGTTTGTCCTTAAATGATAATTTGTATGTCTCATATTAATCGATACAATTTGACCAGTCAAGAGTTTTAGGAGCTTTACTTGACTTCTTTATTTTATTGTTGCTAATTGATAATGGGGTATTTTTTTTAATGAAAATTAGTGGAATGTGGAGTCTCAACTTTTTGAAGTACGGGTATGGTGATCTTTATTATTATTAGGGTTCCCATGTAAAGAGAGAAATAATATAAAATTGATGTAACCATACATATTAAAAAGGAATTGTATCAATTTATGTGGGATAGATGAATACGATAATTTTATCGACTAATATGGGACGGAGGGAATACATTAATTTTAATTTACATGTTCAAAATGCACTTATTTGATTGTGAATTTGTTTAAAGTCATACTTCTTTCTAGTTGATCTCGTGGCTTTTTTTATTTCTACGTAGTTACATTTTCGGGCTTTAAACATGATTTTTAGACCTTAAATCTAATTATCAGTCTAATGCAACCTTAAGTTTGAAAATATAGGAGAGACCTAACTAGACCGACTTAATTGTTTGGGTTTAGGCACGAAAACCCAGCCCAAAAGTTAGGTCATGCCCTATTTGACACCTTGGGAGACAACAAGCCACTATATTGGACGACAAAGCCTGATTCGACCCATGATCAACTCTAGTATGGATGAGATCGAATACAAAATTGAGAATGCTTTAAATCAAGGAAGAAATAATAGCTACTAGCTAGAAATGAAGATCAGGTCATTAACGTTGTTCGAGTCCAGTTTGGATCGATTCATTTCGGGTATGATCATTTTGAGTCTACCTTACTTTCGAGTTCGTTCGGGTGAAATTCGGGTTTGTGGTATTCGAGTTGGGTTGGGTCGGGTCGGGTCGATTTTCAAATCCGTAAGTTTACAACATCTCCAAATACTCTTTGTTAAACCTTTCCTCCTTTTTTTAGTTTATTTCTAATTTGCCCCATATGTTTGCTACATTCTATTTTTGGTAAATTTTACTCTAAAATTTGGGTATACGGTAATAGTCTCGCCTTTTAGAGCTACTAAACAAGCTTATCAATCACAAATCATAATTTGAGATAAATAAACGTCAATCGACATTTAATCAACCACTCAAAAAGGTCAGGTCGGGTCATCCACAACTACCTTTTTTTTCTTTTCTTTTAAGTTTCAACTCTCTTCAATATGCATGTAAAGAGCAGACGAGTCAAAGATTTTGGAATAAAGAGAGCATATTATAGATTGTATATAATTTGGCATGTGACTATATATATTAATTCAACAGCTGCGATTGAGATACAAACCTCACAATTGTATGTATATATTTTTTGAACTAAAGGTGCATAATTTTTCAACTAAAGGTGCATAATTTTTCAACTATATGTGCATATTTTCTGAACAAGATGTGCATATTTAATTTTTTTAACATATGCATAACTTTTAAAGTAAATGTGCATTATATTTGAACTAAATAAGCATGAAATATAAAACCCAAGGTAAAAATGGCATGTTGCGACATGTACTCCCCCCTCCTCCACATAATCAAATGAGACATATCTATCTATACTCATATATTAAAAGGCGTTCCTAAACAAGGAATTGTGCCACGTGACGCTATCCCTTGTAGTGTTTACTTCATGTACTCTACATACACTAAAAAAATTAGAAAATGCATGGTATGAGATTTGATCCCATGACCTCAAATCAGTATATTAAAGTTTTAACCACTAAACCAAGTAATGTTTTGGTGTTATAATTTTAAAGTAAAATATTAATAAACAAAAATTATAATTACCCGGGGCATACCCCGGGCATAAAAACTAGTTAAACAATAAAAATGTGTGTTATAAGACTCGAACCTATAACCTCTCATTTGGGATACAAATGCACTAAACAACTAACACTACAACCCATCTTGGTCTCTGTGGGAAGAAAAATTATTTAAAGACATGTAATATTTCTATCTTTAAAACAATTAAATACAAATTTATATATTAGTACTAATAAAGCTAATGCTAATAATATCATGTCTTATCTTTCAATACTCTTATATTAAAAAAAACACACTTCAAATTTTTATAACATCCGTAATTAACACTGCTACACCATTTGATTACATCATTTATATCCTTACACATTAACCTAAATTTGAAAAACAAGATTGTACCATATTCTTTGTAAGTAATTATATATTTATATATATGTACTCTCTTGAAGCCGATGGATATATTGATGAATTATTCATATTATAATTTGCTATGTAGAAAATTTAGAAGGAACCGGAAGATCATTTCCTGAGCACATCCAGTGCTTATAACTCTTTTTTCCCACTTGTCTCAAGTGTTTGATTTAAGACTTCAAACTCACATGATTTGGGATATTGCCCGGGCCAAAGTTTGAATTAAATGTGCATCAATTAAGAAAAAATCCAATCCGCTAGTGTAACATCCCAAAATTTTAAACTTGCCTAAATTAAATAATTATAAGTTGTATGAATTACTAGAGTTGCAAATAATAAGAGCACCATTAACAATGAGTGAGAATAAAGATTGTGAGCATAATCTTATTTTTTGGGCCCTTAACCATGAGTAGAATAAATTAGATTGTAGGTTGATTGGGGAAGCAAAATTGCATGGGATGAGTGAATTGGTGATCAGGCGTGGCTGGGCCCCACCAGCCTGATCTGCCAACTCACTTTTTTTTTCCTCTCTTGCCATTGACAACGACGCTGTTTTAATACCAAAAATTCTGACACGCCTGCAGCAACTCCCCTTTGTCATGAGTGGAAGGAGGGGGTGCAGCAGCAAAACTGATAAGAGGTTTTTAGTGTGTCGTTAAGGCACCAAAAACCGCTTTTCAAACAATATTTATAAAACCTAACGAGCAATTAATAAGAACTTAGTAAAGGCAAGTCAAGGGTCGATCCACAGGGAACTTGGGATTAATAAAAGTTTATTATGTCTAAATTACCTAATTGAAGGGTTTTTGGGGGTTTTGAATGATTTTTGTAACAACTAAAACTAACTATTATCAAAGAACTAGCAAATAATATGAGATGAACATATGAATAAGGAAGACACTAGAGTTAAGGTTACTAGTATGGATCAAAGTGGACAACGTTTATTAATGCAATTGTGAATCAAATGTGACGATTAGGCAAGGTTTAGTTTTCCTCTAAAATACTCGAGTCCTCTCTCGAATGGTCCTCGAGAATGATTGCTTAATCAATCAACTAAATCCTCTCTCGAATGGTCTTTAGTCAATTGATTAAGAGATACAATGAATTTGGAAAACCCCTAATATAGAATATATCCCCTTAATTTCTACCCAATATCTTGGCCTAGAAATTAAGTTGATTCATGTGGATGATAAAAGAGTTCATAATTCAATTAAGAACATTTGAAATCAAAATACTAAAGCACAAATGTGATCAATATCTATCCTAAGGCCTCAAAACACCAAGATCAATGCATAAACGTCTTTAAATCATCACAATCACATTAACAATACATTTAAACCCTAATCCATACTTTCACCCTAACCCTAGATAGGAAACTACTCACTAATCATGGATTCTAAGCAATAAAACATGAAATCTATAACTAATCTAGGGCAAAACATGATTAAGAGATAATTAATCTAATGAAAGTAATAACTATGAAACTATAATAAAGGAGATCTAATAAAATGGAAGAACAAATAATAACAATGAAAAGAGAGAATAAAAACTGAAACTTTGAAATTAAATCGAATAAAAGTACCTTCAATGTTGTAGAAATCTCAAACTATAATCTACGAATCTCCAATCTTGATCAAAAACTAAGTGTTTATCTCTCTAAAGTAAGCCCTAATAATATTCTCTAAACTCTAGAATAAAAGCATATGTCGAAAAACTA
Organism: Beta lomatogona; assembly: GCA_947646795.1. Lineage (NCBI taxonomy): Eukaryota > Viridiplantae > Streptophyta > Magnoliopsida > Caryophyllales > Amaranthaceae > Beta > Beta lomatogona. The sequence continues at coordinate 27,779 of CANSNZ010001051.1, forward strand.
AACAACTCTATGGTTATTAAAACAAGCATCGTTCTTTTCTTCACGGATTTACATGGTGCGGGCGCACCATTTCTCCTGACTTTTGCGTTTCATAAGTTCCAGATGGTGCGGGCGCACCATTTCTTCTGGTCGGAAAGTTCAATTTAAAATGCGCATAACTCTTTCGTTTTAGATCCAAATCAAGCTTATGACCAGTCATTGGAAAGCTATCTAAACAAGCTTTCACCTCCAACTGGAATCACCTTCATCCGTTCTGTGGTTTGAACGTTACGTCCCTTTGAAGTTCTTTGTTCAAGATTCTATTGTGCAACGTGCTCCTTTGTGCGAGCGGATATGGGGCATGGTGCAAGCGCACCATTTTTCAACGTGTGCTCTATTTTCATTGCTTCCTTTGCCGACGCTACAACGCGTAGCTATCTTAGTAGTTCCACCTATATTAAGAACATGGCAAAACAGGGTGAAAGCAAATATACTAGAAATTCGGTCAAAAATGACTGAAATCTAGCAAAATGTCATTATGATCAAGAATGATCAAGTGAATGACATAGAAGGGGAAAGGGAGAAGAAAGAGGGAAGAAAGGGGAGAAAGATGATCAAAATGAGCTAAAAGGAGTCCATAAAGTATGTTTGAAACGTACTTATCAAAAACCCGCATGCGACCCAGACCCAACATGTTCCTAGCCGAGAGTGGTCGGTTGGAAAGCCGACCCAGCGTCCACCCGTGCCCAGTTGAATCCGTGGAATTGGTAACCCAACCTCAACTGGGCCGACCCAGGTAGACTCGTGGCCAGTTGCACCCGTGAACAACGACCCAGACCCAACCTGTTTCCGACCCAAAACTAACCCGCACCCAACTTCACCCGCAATGACCCAGTTAAACCCAACCAGTTATCACCCAACCAAGTTGTGACCCAACCCCATTGTGACCCAACCCCATTGTGACCCAACCCAGTTAGCAGCCGACCCAGTTGTGATCCAACCTAGTTATCCCCGACCCAGTTGTGACCCAACCCAGTTATCACCCAACCCAGTTGTGCTCCAACCCAGTTACCACCCGACCTAGTTACCACCCGTCCCAACTTAACCCGACCCAAAACCATTTCGACCCAATACAACCCGACCCAAAACCATTCCGACCCAATTTCATTAATGAGTAGTTCAACAGATTTTGGTTTGTTGGTCAATTTTATTTTTTGCACAGAAAATATTCGTCAGTTTTTTTGGTCAAAGTAATTAACAAATATTATTTGTCAGGACATAATTAAGATCTCTAAAAGCATTATTTGTTAGGAAAAATAGAGGGTAGATTCTCAGGTGCAACACCTTCTTCATGGAACTCATGTAACCATAATGGGAAAAGAAAATTGGATGTTGTGTGTAAACAAAGTGGTAGAAGTAGTAGTGTTCGTCGTCATCGTCCTAAGAAGGCGAAGTTCCCTGTTGGTTTTGTAGCTTTGAATGCTGATTATCACTATCCCAATTCTCATCCACCTAGGCACAATTGAGGTTATTATCAAGAAGTAGTCTAAGTTTTGCTACTTCAAATTTTGTCCAAAAAAAAACACCAAATTTTCATAGGCATTGGTAGAAAAATTTTTAGAGAGTAGATTCTCATACTTATAATTATTCAATTACAATATAGAGATTTATTAATGTTCAAAAGGAAAGTTTTATTCTTTGTGATATTGGAGCAATTTTTTTTACAGTACTTCATATCCAGTGTTGAGTTGTGACCACCTATTTTCATGTATTTGGTGCTTGGAAATTATAAGCTAAAGATTAGGTGAGGCAAATAACAAAGAATAGTTTTTGGATCAATATAATTTCTCATTGTTTGGGTGCAGGAAGGGATATTGAGTGAATAAGACAAGTAAATTAGAAAAAATATAAAACTCTTATATTCATAAACTTCAATGTTTACAAAAGAAAAGATAAAGTACACTTACAAATGAATAATGTAAATAACAAAATGAGTAAGTCTAAACTCTAAAATAACAAAATGTCTACAAGTATTGAACTAATAGTCTAAATGTCAACAACAGCAGCAACAACAGACCATCACCAGCAGCCGCAACAACAGACCAGCAGCAGCAGCAACAACGGACCTCCAGCAGCAACAGCAACAACAATAGACCACCACCAGCAACAACAACAACATACCAGCAGCAGCAACAAACTAGTAGCAGCAGCAACATCAGCAACAGAACAGCTGCAGCAACAACATGCCAACAGCAGCAGCAACAACAACATATGATAGAAAACACCAAAAAAAAACTCCCAAGTGTCAATTTTAAACAAGTAAATATTGCAAAGATAACAAAATTAATTTACTTTTGAAATCAGTAATGGCTCTCAGGTACACAAGTTGACCTCATCACAGAGCACTCGACTCTAATTAACAATACAACTTCACAACACAAGAAGGCCAGCAAAAGTGACACGAGCATCCACAATTCTTTGTCTTTTAAACAATACCAAACCAATTTTACCAATCAGGTGCATATCATGTCCAATAAGCCAAAAAGAGTCGCAAATAAGTCAACAACCAATGATCTTTGCGCAAGGGACATTTATTAAGCAAAAGGATTTAGAACAACTAACCAAACCCAACAATTCTGTTTAGGGTTTATAATTTTAGGGTTAGGGTTTGGGTCTTGGGTTTGGGTTTGGGTTTGGGATTGGGTTTAGGGTTAGGAACCCAGAACACAACAAACCATACCCAGAACACAAACAAACCCCAAACACAAACAAACCCCAGAACACAACCAACCCACAAACACAAAAACAAACACAAACCCAGAATACAACACAAACCCATAACACAACACAAACCCATAACACAACCATCAAACATTTTCAATAGGCCACAAGGCCATAACAACAACCATCAAACAACCACCATCAAACAACAACCATCAAACAACAACCATCAAACAACACAATCATCAAGGAGTTGAATCATAATCAATATCAGTAGGCTTGATACTTTAACAACTTCAAGAGACTTCTCTTCCTCAATCTTAGAATAACCAAAGATCCAATTTTGGCAAGTCATAAGAGCCTCAACATTTTTAGGTAGCAAACGCGTGCAATACTTTGACAAAATTCTGCCCCCATACTAAATGAAAACTCGGAGGCCATATATGTAATGGGGATAGCCAACACATCTCTAGCCATCCGAGACAAAATAGGATAAACTCCCACATGGGTTTTCCAATAAGCCAAAACATCAGAACGGTCATCTTGGTCAGCGGGAGCATGAGGGGCACTGAAATATGATTCCATATCATTTTCAATACCCCTACTAGCAGCAACATTGGCACCAAAACTCTAAAAACCAGCAAATTAAATAGTATCACAAAACTACTAACAATCACAAACTGTAAAGTAATCATGAATCAATCAAATGTTACACATAGTAGCCAACCTTTCCAAGACTGGCCTTCTTAAAAGGATGGGCAAGCGACCTTGCAAAACTTGGAGTAGATGAATCAAAACATATAAGATGTAGTGGAAGAGGGTTGGAGTTGTAAGTGAGAATAAACACTTGCATAGTGCGTATACAACTCAGTAAAGGCATCAACAACCTCTTTAATCTTACCATCAAGATGTTGGGGCAAATAAACAGTAGCATACAACTCATGAACAAAGTTTTTTTTTTGTAACGGGGATCAAGCATAATAGCAATAGTAAGAATCAAAGAATAATTCTCCCAATACTTGTTAAATTTTTCATACATAGGAGCAGCCATAAGACGAATAGAATCAGTTGGGTTTTCTTTAGCATAAAATAGTAGAATTTCAATCAAAACAATGTTCTCAACATATAGGTTGGCAGTGGGGTAATCAGAACCAGAAAAAAGACACGTGATATCATAAAACGATTCAAGAAAATCAAAAACATTTTGGACAGTTTCCCATTCAGAATCACTTAGATAAACATCTAAACCATGCTCAACTAAACAATACCTATCTACAGCCTTCCTAGCTTCCAAACACCTACGAAGCATAAGATAGGTAGAATTCCAACGAGTACGAACATCACCAATCAATGAACCAGAAAAAATATTATTCACATACTTAACACAATCATCAAACCTTTCTTTCCTAATGTTTGAAAAAGAAACATATGTAACAACTTGTTGCAACTTCAAAACAGTTTTATCCATAAACTTAAAACCAGCTTGGACAATCAGATTTAATATATGGGAAGAACATCTATTATGAAAAACTTACCAGAACAAGGCAACAGATTTGTTCTATTCAAGTCCCTAACCGTTTCTTGAATCATAATATCATTGGCAGTAGCATTATCACAAGTCAAAGAAAACACTTTATCTCTAATATTCCACTCATCAAACAAATCAAGAGTAAACTTACCCAACTCCTTACCAGTGTGGGACCCAGGAAAATGTCTAAAACACAAGAATTTTAGAACGCAGCACCCAAGAGTTATCAACATAATGAGCAAATCAAAACAAGTAAAACTAACATTATTAAGTGCAGACCACAAATCACAAGTACAACACACTTTTCCTTCTAAATTACCTATAGTTGTCTTTAATTGAGCTTTAAGAGCAGCAAACTGATTAGTGCAATGCTTAAGCATAGCATTCCTAGAAATATGCTTCACTTTAGGATTCAAGTACGAAAGCAATTCCCTATGCTTAGTATTAGGCCTGGCAAAAGCTGACCCAACCTGATAACCCAACCCGAACCCGACCTGAAAATAGCGGGTTCGGGTTGAGTTTTTCAACTCGATTAGTTAAATGGGTCGACACGAACCCGACCTGAAAGATAAATGGGTTAGGTTAAGGTTGAAATTTCCAACCTGAAAATGACCCACTTAACCTGATTTTTAAATAGGTCAAAATCAGGTCGAGTCAACCCACCTAACTCGATTTACCCAAATAATTACAGAGATGAAAATCCTATAAAAAGTCAAAAAAAGGGGGGAAACTTACCAAATTTTACCGCTTTATCAAAAGGGGGGATTAAAAATTGAAGATCCTAACCTCATGCATATGGGCAATGGGCTAACCGTCTAACCAGCCCAAATCCTTCTATCTCTCACTCATAAACTTATACCTAAACCTAATTCTCTATTTGCTATCCTCTTCGCTGCTCCTTTTAGTCTCTCTCCTCTTCACTACTCTTCAAGAACTAATTCAAGAAGCTAGCCTAGCTAACATCAAATCCCTAATTACACCGTCACTCTCTCAATCTTTCTCTCTCCTCTTCGCTCCTCTCCTTCATCTGACCTAACCTAATTTCTCAGTCGCTCTATTTTTGCGTTTCTTCTCGCAACTTAGTCTCTCTATCTACTCTCTCCTCTTCGGATTACTTCAACAACTTGCTGCACTTCTTCATACGATCGCTTCTTCAAGAAGCTTGCCGAGAAGTAGACAAAGATATGATTTGTTCTTCAGCAACATGTTTTTGTTTTTTTTTTCTTCTAAAAATTACGGTTTGTTCATCAGTATGCGAATATTCGGTTGTTAATGCTAATCTTTGTTTTTAATTTCAGTTTTTCGTGTTATTATACGGTTCATTCTTGCTGATTTGAGTGATTTTTGTTATTTATTTTCTGTTGTTGTTGTTCATATAATTTCTGATCTAATCTCTTTTATTGTTGTTGTTAATGCCAATTTGTGTTGTTGTTCATGCTAATTTATGTTGTTGTTCATATAATATTCTGTTGTTGTTCATGCTAATTTATGTTGTTTTTTATAAAGTGATTTATACCCAAAAAAAAAGTTTCAGGTCAAATCAGGTCATTTTCGGTTTGACTCGAGCCCGAAATTATCAGGTTCAGGTTGTGTTCTTCAACCAGAAAACTTAAATGGGTCAGGTTCGGGTTGGGGGGTGGCTGACCCGAAATCAGCTGACCCGAACACGAACCCGACCTGACCTGATCTGGTTGACACCCCTACTTAGTATGCTCAACAATCAACAGTGAATATGCATGACACATAATAGCTTCAGCAAACATACGAAAGAAAGTTTTTTTGATCATAATGCCCCCCCCAAGTTGAGCAGCTTTCACTTTTAAGTAAGCTTCACACTTCTCTAAATGTTTATTTTGGTTATTAGTACCTTGGGTTCCCTCAGCACGATAGGTCTTAGCATTACAATGCTTACATGTAGAAATTATCTTACCATCTTCCTTCTTAAACAAGGTAAAGTGCTGCCAAACCTTGGTAGTACGCCTCCCAAACAGGAGGAGATCATGGGTTTGGGGAGAAATGGTTTCCTCCTCAACAGAAAGGGAATTGGACCCAATAATGGAGTCCAATGTCAACTGATCAACTGAAAAATAAATTAACACATTTAAAGTTTAAACAAAGTAGAGTCTAAACAAGGCAGAGTCAAAGTCAAGGTCAAGGTCAAGGTCAAGGTCATGGTCAAGGTCAAGGTTTAGGGTTTAGGGTTTAGGGCTAGGGTTTAGGGTTAAACCCTCAATAAAAACCCTAAACAGAACCTTGAACACAAACCCCTAAACACAAAACCCGAAACACAAACCCAGAATCACAAACCCCTAAACACAAAACCCCTAAACACAAAACCCAAAAACACAAGCCCAGAAACATAAGCCCAGAACATAAGCCCAAAGACACAAGCCCAGAACGCAAGCCCAGAAACACAAGCCCATAATACAAACCCAGAAACAAAACCTAGAAACACAAACAATAAATATAAGCTAAATACAAACCCAGACACAAAACCCGAATACAAATCCACACACAAAACCCTAACACAAACCCAGAAACGTAAACACAAACATGAACAAACAACATAATTTCATATCGCAAACATGATATACAAGAACAAACAAGATATACAGGAACAACAAAAAAGCTAATATACAAATATGATGAAATTAAAAACTAATATATATTATACAAGATAATTTAAAACTAATATACAAGATAATTAAAAACGAACACATAATTTCATATCGCAAAAAACGAACTTTAGTGAAAGTGAAAACTAACACATAATAAAAAAACGAACACATAATAAAAAACGAACACATAATTAAAAACGAACATATAATAAAAAAAAATGAACACATAATTAAAAACTAACACATAATAAATAAAAAAAATTCATGCATATAATTTTTAGCACAAACCCTAAAATTCCATATCTGAAATATGACAAAAAAAGCAAAAAAAAAATGATATTCCAACGGATCTGCAAATACGGACCAAAGACCTATCCCACAATCACAATCAAGTAGAACTTCACCTAATTCTAAAAAAAAAATAAGGAAATTAGAAGACTTACCTGGTTGTGACATAGCATTTTTAAAAATTAAATTTTTGCTTTTTTGGTTTTGTTTTCCCCCGATCTTTAATTTGTTACCTTTTTCTTCAAATCCACGCCTTTTTTCTTCAAAGCTTCACCACAAACCTCTACGTTCTTCGGAAAAATTGATAGAGAAAGTGAGAAACTCAAAATTTTAGTTTTTTGATCCGAAATGTTGAGAGAAGACCCAGAATTTTAGGGTTTTTATTTGGGTTTTTATCGGAAATTGAGAGAAGGGCTGAGAATTTAAGGGTTTTATTTGGCTTTTGATCGAAAAATGAGAGAAAGGCTGAGATTTTAGTCAATTTTTTGATCGGAAAATGAGAGAAGGGCGGTTGAATTTTAGGTTTTTTAGGGTTTTTTTATCGGAAAATGAGAGAATGAGAGGAGACTGGAGAGAAACTGAGTCACTGAGATTAGGATTAGGTTTTGCCGTTTTGGTTTTGCAAGAGGCGAAATGAGGGGGCATTAAAAACGCGGTTTATATAGTAGGGATTTTTAGGGTTTTTTTTAATCCAAACCGTTGGTTTATAGAATGAATGGCTCAGATTTTAGAGTGAAGATTTTAGATGTTAGAGAGTAAGTAAATAAATGAAGGGCTCAGATTTTTTTATTGGCCAATCAATGGTCTCAAACCATGATCCTTGCTTTATTTTTTTGACCAATGAACATCAAGAGTTACCAAACACATGGATTTCAAAATATCAATGGTTGGATTTTATCTTTCTAAAATCAATGGTTAAGGTTAAGTTAAGTATTGTATTTTCTAATTTCTAAATTAATAATTTTAGACGATTCATCTAGACTTCTAGTATTGATTTGCTTAGTTATTAGTAATTTAGTAATCTACTTAAAATCTTAAATTCCTAAACTATTGTTAATATTATAAATTAATAAAAATTATAAACATTAGAAGTTTAATTAGTATTTTTAATTTTAAACAAGTTGATTCACGTAAAGATGATTATGAATGACGTGAAACTGTTACGAATTACCGTAATTCCGATACGACGATGTCGATACGTATAGCAACTCAAAGATATGGATAATCAAATAGACTCGAGACTCCTAAGTCCTATGTTACTATCTTAGTATATTTTAAGATCCACAACTGAAACATCAACGATGAAAGTCGATCAATCTAATGATACTTCGATTATTGTTAACCGTGTAATAACATCGATGATCGAGCCCTATCTTTTATAAAGAACCCCGTAACACGAAAGATGAAAGACGATCAATCTTTTGATGGTTTTGATTAATGTCAAAGACAATCAATCTTATGATCATTTGATCTATGTGAACCTTAACTTAACGAAATTCGATCAACAACCGTTTAACATGGACCGTTTAACAAGATCGCCTCCTATGTTACTATCTTTTAAGATCAACAACCGAAAGATCAACGATCTTTATCTTCCACTGATATGATTGGTATTAACTATGATCTACTTTCATAGTTTCAATATTTCATCCTCTACTGATATGATTATGTATCATCTTGATCACAGTTATCATCTTCATATTCAATTAACGTTGATCATTGTTACTTGTTCAGTTGTTCCATGAACGATGAAAGTCGAACAATTTTATAATTACGATGCTTTCATTAATGTCAACCTAATTCTTTAATTTTAACTCTTTTTGTTGCTATGTAGTGACTCGGTGAGAGTGAGTAAGTCACTAACTAACTAAATGTTTAAGTTTAATAGTTTATTGACTTTAATCAATAATCGGTATGGACTTATGCCTTAGCCCTTATGGTTGTTACTTGAATACTTATGCAATCATGAACAAGAATAACCCGATGACCAATAGCCAATAATATAACTATATAAATTATAAGTCTAAGTTTAGTAACTTTTTAATTAAATTAGTGATATAAGTATCAATGTATATTATCACAAAATTCACAATGACTCAATCACAATTCACAATATCAGTATATGATCGCATGTTAATGGTTATAACTTTCATCTTCGTAACTTAATATATACTATATAATTCCGACCCAAGTTATTTCGAGAGCAGATTAGTTCCGACCCAAGTTAGTACGCCACCGGTTTGAGGCTTCACGACCCAAGTCCTATCGAGAGCCGATTTATTCCGACCCAAGTCATTCCGAAAGCCGATTTATTCCAACCCAAGTCATTCCGATACCGATTTCTTCCGACCCAAGTCATTCCGAAAGCCGATTTATTCCGACCCAAGTCCTTCCGATATCGATTTCTTCGGACCCAAGTCATTCGAAAGCCGATTTATTCCGACCCAAGTCATTTCGAAAGCCGATTTCTTCCGACCCAATTCATTCCGAAAGCCGATTTCTTCCGACCCAATTCATTCCGAAAGCCGATTTCTTCCGACCCAAGTTATTCCGAAAGCTGATTTATTCCGACCCAAGTTATTCCGAAAGCCGATTTATTCTGACCCAAGTTATTCCGAAAGCCGATTTGGGCCGACTTCACCTTATTCCATTCCGACCCAAATTCACCCAACCCGGATACCTGGCCGACCCGGCCCCAGCCGACCCGAGCCCGAGAACCCTCTCACCCGGATTGAACCCGACCCAAGTCCACCCGACCCACCCAGCTTTAACCCAGTGCACACTCTCACCCGGATTATTCCGACCCAAATCATTCCAACCCAGGTTGGGTTAACCCAAACCCGGTCAGTGACCCGCATTTGACACCAATAATGTCTACATTAATAGTTTTCCCAACTCCTTCACCTTTCTCTCTAAAAAAACCCAACAATGGAGTTTTAAATCATATTTAATTTCTTTGTGCACCAAAAATCAGCTCCCAACCCAAAGTCAACATCATCATATCAAAACCAAATCTCCCAAATACCATAATTTTTATTATTTTCATCAACCCAAAATTCTGTAAATTAGAGTTCTTATGGAACCCAACAATGCTATAAATAGCCATGTTTGCTCCTCAATTCATCACACACACTCACCACTCTTGTAACACCCAGAATTTCAAAGCGGAAAAGACAGAAATAATAATAATATTAATAGGACAATGGCGGAAACATCGTCTTCTGGGAATGTCACTACTACAAGAAATGCGTTTAAATAACTAAGTGATAAACCAACATAAGTAAATAGTATAAATAAATTAAATTAATTAGAGTAATATCTAAAAGAGAAAACTTACTCTCAAACTAATTAAAAGTCTAGGCCTAAAACATCTAAATTTTTAATGCTCACAACTCAACACGAGCCCAAAACCAAAGAAGATTCCCATCAACATCACCTACAAAATATATCAACAAACATCCACAATCAATGGGGAGTAACTAGCAGTTATCCTAGAATAAAAGAAATCAAAGTACAATTCAGACATAGATTAATAAGTAAGGAAACATAAGGTCAAGACAACTATGACATGCATCCAAAATCATAAAGCTCTCAAGTAATACAAAAGATAACATGAATAAATCATCTCAAGGGTACTTCAATAATAATAAAAACATAGATAAATCAGTTATTGAGTAAGAAACCGAACGCCTGTGAATTGCAATTCACTTCCTAAGGTTGTCGGATCGCAATCTCCAGGTCAGACTATGGGATTATGTTCCCCACTGCCTGTGTCTAAGAATGGCCAAACTCCCGATGCAGGGTAGAACACGCAGAACTCCCTGACCTCTCGGACGACAACAATTAACCCTGGTGTACCCCTATTTCTTAAACCAGGTGGTTGGCATGTTCTTCACCGGGGCCTACATCTATCCCACCGGATGTTCTTATCTCAAAATAAAATCATAAATATCATCAAAGTATCATTCATCTCAAATATATTCGTCAAAGGGATGCCACCCGGCCTTATACCCATAATTCATCAAAAGATATCTCTTCAAAATTTCTTCAAAGTAGTAACTTACAAACTTACAATAAAGGTTTCAACAACAAATACTTTGCGCACCACAAAGCACAAACAACGACAATTAAAGAGTTTACAACGCCAATAGTATCAACCAGAAATGAATCACATCATACAAGATCACCAACTCCAAGTAAAACATACGTACAAGCACATACGAAATTCACGCAACACAAAACTATGTGCTCGGCGCATGAGCTTGCACTCAGCACCAACCTGTGCGTCTGCCGCACATACCATCCTGCATCTGACGCATCAGTGTGCGTCTGACGCCACCACCAATTAAAACCAAAGCTCATTAAATCAGCAAAACGTGCACAATTAATCATTTTACAAGGATTAAAAGTAAATATAATTATACACAATTATAACCACAGTAACTTAAAATCATCAATTGTCAAGAATATAAAAGGTCTCAATTTATTTATGATTTTTAATCCCTTAAATAATTAAAAAGAATATCCTCAAACTCAAAACAAAAACACAATAAAAATTATTAAACTAATAAAAACAATCAGTAAATTATCACAAAAATTATCATACGACCATTATGACTCTACTGACATGGTACAAGTTTTATTTATAATTTTCGGTCTCTAAAAGTAATTTTAAACGTTAATTTACAGAATACTCAAGAAAGCCAATATAATAATTACAAATAGAAATAAATGCCCAAAAAATACCAAAAACTCACATAACATGCATAAACCCACTGTAATATATATTATGCAAAGAAATATATTTTTCAGCCTGCAAATATAATATTCACGATTTAAATACTAGTAAACACGAAAATGCAAAAAATAGATAAATCAATTAAATAAACCTGTAAATAGTAGACAAAAATTATTCTAAGGCATGAAAAACATACTACACCCATAAGATGCTTCATAAAAAATAATTTCGGCAATTATAAAATTCGTTCACTAATTATTTTGCAAATAAGCCATAAACGCAAAACTTACCAAATAAATCAAATAAATAGTAAAACTCAAACGAAATTTTTTTTACTGCACATAATATTCACACAGCATACATCAAGAACATTCACATACAATTTCATCAATAATTTCATACAAAACGTATTTCAAACAATTTCCTAGCGTAATAATCTAATACCGAAAAATACTTTAATCTCTAGCGTTCTAAGATAACTACTAGTTACCTGGAACGTCGGGAGGAGAGCTGAGTCTAAAGGGATTCGCAAAATATGCGTGCAATCCAATTTCTCCACGAAAGATAATTGTAGCAACAAGTCACCAGGCGTTTTCTTCTTGAACGTTGAAAAATCTCATTTCGTGCTTCTGTTCCGACCATGATTTCCAGTGATCTAAAGATCAGATTGTAAATCTCTCTGGTCAAAGTGAAGAACAAGATGTTATAAACGTGCTATACAAATTTTAGGACGATCCAACGATTAGATCTCCGGCTACGGTTATTTTCGTGAAGGTGTGACAGGAACAAAAACCGGATGACTCGTCTTATTGAAACAAAAAGTGCAGTCGCGTCTTTCCTTTTCTTCAAAAAAAGATTGTACCACGAGCAAGATCTTTCCGAGTAGATGGATTATGACTACTCACACGTCCAATTCGGATAAGAAACGAAGGAGATATGATGCAAACAAAATAGGAGTGCAGAAATAGCCGAAAATGCGGAAGAGAGAAGAAGAGGAGTTGTTATGCACGAATTTCCTGACGTATTTCCAGCATTATGAAGGGGGCTCAAGTGCAGTAAAAGAATGAGATCATTCACCTCATTAAGCAAAGGTTTAAGGGTGCATTAAGGTGGGTTAATGGGGAATTAAATAGGGTGTTATAAGAGATCCAAAGGTTAACTTTTTTTTTTTTGAAAGAATCCAAAGGTTAACTTAATGAGCACCAAAACTCTTCATCCTCCACACCATAATTGCTGATTTTCGGCCAGCATGACACGCCACCTGCGATGCAACATTTCATCACCCAAGTTGGTCCAACAACGTTACAAAACGCTACGCGACAAAAACTGCATCCTAAACGCCTAAATAAATAACGAAACTAATATAATCTTTAAAATAAATAACTAACAACTTAAAATAAATATATATAAATATATCACAAAATATAAATATATATACACATTTTCACAATACGTTCCAAAATAATTTAAATAATAAATTATTTATTTTTACGAAAAAATATCATTTTAATATAAACAAACACCAAAAAAATAAAGGGTGAAAATTACAGGGTGTTACAATCACTCCCCCTTAAAAAGAGTTTCGTCCTCGAAACTCCAAAACAACCAAGAGACAAAAGAAAATACTCTAGATAAAGAACATTAAAAACAGAGGGAGTAACAGTTATCATCTCCATACCCTTGAGTCGCTTTCTCTCCAAGTTTTCTCTCGGTGCACGATAGCTTATCGTGTACCGTCGCCATTAGGGGTGTGCACCGGTCCAGGACCGGACCGGACCGGACCGGAACCGGCTGGACCGGAATCCGGGGTTTTCCTGGACCGGGACCGGACCGGAATAATTCCGGTCCGGTCCGGTCCTGGACCTCTTGGACCGGAATTTTTTTTATTTTATTTAAATATATTTATAAATTATATACATTAAAAATTAATAATTTTAATGTCAATAATCCTAAAAGAATAAATAGTAGGTTTTTAATTTTCTAAGTTTCTACCTTTTAATTTTTTTTTTAACATATAATTTTTTTTTTTTTACTAAACAATAGAAATTCCGGTCCAACCGGTCCGGACCGGAATTTTCCGGGTTTGGACCGGACCGGACCGGTGGACCGGAATCTTGATTTTCGGGACGGGGACCGGACCGGAATCTCCGGTCCGGTCCGGTCCGGTCCAAATTCCGGTCCGGTCCGGTCTAAATTCCGGTCCGGACCGGTTTGTGCACACCCCTAGTCGCCATGGCAAGACAATCTGGCGGGAAAACTCAAGGTGGAAATCATGGGAAACAAAAGGAAAAGAGTAAGGGACCAACATCCGATTCTCAAGCATTGCGAACTCGATCAATGGATGAGATAATAGGAATTACGGCGATTGATTTTGGTTTGGGGGAGATTCTCACGCCGAAATCGTCGTTGAATCAACTGAAGCAACAATCTGAAGTCAGGCACACTTTCAATGAATGGCTCCAATCCTTTCATGATAGTGCTAGGAAGATTCATCAGTCAGGAGATAAGGTGCAATCAGGTAATCCAGTTCCAATTATGCAACATTTTGATAATCTAGTTGATGAAGAACTTGAGGTTAATGGTATTGAGAATGAGATTGAATTGGATGTGAATGATATAATTGAGGTGAATTCTGGTGAGAATGTTGTGAATATAATTCAAAATGAACCAGTTCATATTGAAATGGAGGACATTCAAGATGAAATTGACTTTTGGAATTCTTCAATTATGTGCTATGTAGTTGGATCTAATCCACCACTACAAGTAATAGAGGGTTTCATACGTCGAATCTGGAAGAATTTTCATGTAGATAAGGTTGCTTTGGTTAAGAGGGGTATGTACTTGGTGAGGTTTACATCTATGGAATTAAGAGACAGAGTAATGATAAGAAGTTTTTAGTGTGTCGTTAAGGCACCAAAAACTGCTTTTCAAACAATATTTATAAATCCTATCAAGCAATTACTAAGAATGTAGCAAAGGCAAGTCAAGGGTCGATCCACAGGGACAAAGGGACTAATTAAAGTCTATCAAGTCTAGACTACCTAATTGAAGGGTATTTGGGGGTTTGAAAGATTTGGTAACAACTATGTCTAGCTAATAACAAGAACTAGCAAATAACTTGAATTAATGAATCAGATAGGAAGACACTATAGTTGAGGTTACTAATATGAATAAGAATGGACAATGAATGTTAATGCGATTGTGAAGTAACGGAGACGATTATGCAAGGTTTAGTTTTCCTCTAAAATACTTGAGTCCTCTCTCGAATGGTCCTCAAGAATAATCACTTAATCAATCAACTTAATCCTCTCTCGAATGGTCTTTAGTCAATTGATTAAGAGATTCGATAAATTCAGAAAACCCCTAGTAAAGGATCCCCTTAATTTCTACCCAATATCTTGGCCTAGAAATTAAGTTGATTCTTGGGGATGATAAAAGAGTTCAAAATTCGATTTAAGAACATTTGAATTCAAAGTACCAAAGCATAAATGTGATCAATATCTATCCTAAGGTCTCAAAACACCAAGATCAATGCACAAACGTCTTTAAATCATCACAATCACATTAACAATACATTTAAACCCTAATCCATACTTTCACCTTAACCCTAGATAAGAAACTACTCACTAATCATGGATTCTAGGCAATTAAACACAAAATCTATGACTAATCTAAGGCTAAACATGATTAAGAGATAATTAAACTAATAGAAATAACAATTATGAGATTGTGAGAATGAAGATATAAAAATAACTAAGAACAAGAACAAACACGAAAAGAATGCAATAAAAACTGAATAAAATTGAATAAAAAGTACCTTCAATGTTATCGGCATCACAAAGTATGATTAATAATTATCAAATCTCAATAATACTCAAGTGTTTATCTCTCTAGTATGAACCCTAATAGTATTCTCTAAGTACTAAGAATAAAGCATAAGTCAAAAAACTAATCAACTCCAATGTTATTAAGGCAAGCCTCGTTTTTTTCTTCGCGGATTTGAATGGTGCGGGCGCACCAAAATCAGGTGCGGGAGCACCATTTCTCCTGACTTTTGGTTTTCATAAGTTCCAGATGGTGTGGGCGCACCTCAGTAAGTGGTGCGGGCGCACCAAAATCAGGTACGGGCGCACCATTTCCTCTGCTCTGGTCGGACAGTTCAACTTAAAACGAGCATAACTCTTTCGTTTTAGATCCAAATCAAGCTTATGACTAGTCGTTGGAAAGCTATCGAAACAAGCTTTCACCTCCAACTAGAATTACCTTTATCAGATTTGTGGTTTGAAAGTTATATCCATTTGAAGTTCTCTATTCAAGATTCTATTGTGTAATGTGCTCCTTTGTGCGAGCGGACAAGGGGCATGATGCAAGCGCACCACTTCTCAACGTGTGCTCTATTTTCATTGCTTCCTTTGCCAACTCTACAACCTATATTAAGAACAATAGGATGAAAGCAAATGTACTAGAAATTCGGTCAAAAATGACTGAAAATCTAGCAAAATGTCACTATGATCAAGAATGATCAAGTGAATGAAATAGAAGGAAAAGGGAGAAGAAAGAGGGAAAAAAGGGGAGAAAGAGGATCAAAATAAGCTAAAAAGGAGTCTATAAAGTGCGTTTGAAACGCACTTATCAAGTAATGGAGGGACATTACTTCTTTGATAAGAAGTCATTGATTGTGAAAACTTGGAATTCCGAGATAGATTTTGAGAAAGATGAATTGAAAATGCTGCCTATTTGGGTACAATTGAAGCTGAATTTGAAGTATTGGGGTGAGAAATCACTTCATAAGATTGTATCTCAGCGAGGGGATCCGATTAAGAGAGATGAACCTACTAGAAATAGGGATAAACTGCAATATGCCCGGATTTTAGTAGATATGAAGATTGACCAAGAGTTCCCTAAATGCATTCAATTTTGGAATGAACTTGGTTGTTTGACTGAGGTGCCAATTCTATTTGAGTGGAAGCCTATGCATTGTCAATCATGTAAAGGATTTGGACACACGAAATCTGATTGTAAAAGGAAGAAAACTAGGCAAGTGTGGGTTCCTAAGAATGCACCAAATCCTACAGCAAATTTTGGTGTACAAGAGCAAGCTGCACCTGTGTCAGTAGCTCCAATTACAAAAGTAAGAAGGATTGCATATGAAGAAACAGTGGATCAGGAAGGATTTTAGAAGGCTCTCAAACCTATAAGAGTGAGAGTTTCTAGTATTAGTCACACTAATACTACCAATTACTTTCGGGCTTTAGAAGGGCAATATGGGCAGTTGGCAGGTGAAACATTGGAGGTACAAGATACCAACAGAGGCAAGAAGATAGTATCAGGACATGAAGGAGGGGGAGAACCTCCAGATGTGAATGGATAAGATATTATGCTGGAATGTAAGGGGCTTAAACACCTCTAATAAGCAGGCTGATGTGAAAATATATATTCACAGGTTTGCATTTGGTGTTGTAAGTCTCTTAGAGACAAAAATAAAAGCTCAGAATATGGGTTCATTGTATCAAAGGGTCTTTGGTAGATGGTGCTTCACTAGTAATTCTAGTCATCATGATGGAGGAAGGATCATTTTGGCTTGGAAACCTGGAAGCTTTCAGGTAAATGTACTGAAGTTGACTGCTCAGTTGATTCATTATTTTTTACAGCCTATTAGTGGTAAGCAAGGATTTATTGTACTTTCATTTATGCTTTTAATGAAAGGAGTAGAAGGATGGATTTGTGGAATGATTTGAGAGCTTTGAACACTGCTAATCCTTGGATTTTGTGTGGATATTTCAATAGTGTAATGAATGTTGAAGAAAGGATAGGGTCTCTAGTCAGGGAAAATGAAATGAGAGATATGAGAGAGTGTATGATGTATTGTTCAATGGAAGATGTTAGAAGTTCAGGCAACTTTTATACATGGAACAATAAGCAGCAAGGAGTAGCTAGAGTGTTCTCTAAATTGGATAGGGTGCTTGCAAATTCATGTTGGCAAGCAGTATATCCTACTGCAGAGGTATGTTTCCACAATGAGGGGGATTTTGATCATTCTCCAGCAATGTTAGCAGTGTATCCTGAAGATTTAAATGGTATAAGACCATTTAAATATTACACTATGTGGAGATCATCTGCTCAGTTTGAAGAGAGGGTTAGCAGGGCATGGAATGTTACTATCTCAGGTACTAAAATGTATCAGATTACTCAGAAGCTTAAAAGGGTGAAGTTGGCACTGAAGGAGTTGAATAAATAAGGATTTTCAGAGATTTATTCAGCTGAAATTCAAGCATATCAAAATATGATTCAAGCTCAACAACACATGCATAATAATCCAGGTGATTTGCAGATAGCAGAAGAAGAAATTACAGCTGTGAAGGAGTATCATTTTAAGCATAAAGCTTATATGGAATTCCTTTCACAGAAGGCTACACTGGCATGGATCAAAGATGGTGATGAGAATTCAGCTTTGTTGCATCAAAGTATTACGGCACGAAGGCTTCAAAATCAAGTGTACAATATCTATGATGAAGATGGCAACTGGTTTGATAATACAGAGGATGTTTCAAAGGCCTTTTTAGCCTATTATGAGAAATTATTAGGGGGAAGTAATCAGCACATGACACTTGTTTTGACTCAGATAGTTCAAGAGGGGCCTTTGGTTACAGGTGCTCATAGAATCATTTTGACTGCTCCTTATACAAGGGAGGAAATCAAGAGAGCTTTGTTTTCTATTCCTGGAGATAAGGCACCTAGAACAGATGGTTTTGGTACTTATTTCTATAGGGATGCCTGGTCCATAGTGGGGGAAGAAGTCATTGATGCTGTGTTTGATGCTTTGCAAGCAGAGAAGATTTTGAAAGCCTTGAATACAACAGTTATTACTCTGGTGCCAAAGACAAAGTGTCCTAAAAATGTCACTGAATTCAAGCCCATTTCTTGCTGTAATACCATCTATAAGTGTATTACCAAGGTGATTTGTGCAAGATTAAGGCGGGTTTTACCTGATTTGATAATGGAAAACCAGGGAGGGTTTGTCCATGGCAAATTTTTATTGTTCATAACATAATGGTTATCCAGGATTTGGTGAAACATTATGGTAGGAAGAGTGTGAAGCCAGGGTGTTTAATGAAGATAGATTTGCAAAAAAAAAAAATTATGATACAATGAATTGGGACTTCCTGAAAGAGATGATGTAGGCATTAGGCTTTCCTTTTTCTTTTACTGAGCTAATAATGGAGTGTGTAACTACTCCTATGTTTTCATTGATGTTGAATGGACAAATGGAGGGGATTTTTAAATCTTATAGAGGTTTGAGACAAGGTGTTCCTGTCTCTCCTCTACTTTTTGTGATCTGCATGGAATATCTGTCTAGGATATTGACAAAAATGAAAGAATTGAGTCAGTTTCAGTTTCATCCAAGGTGTAAGGAGATGAAACTCACCCATATGTGTTTTGCTGATGACCTTGTAATGTGTTGCAAGGGAGAATATAGGTCTTTTACGTTGATGCTGCAGGCATTTAAGCTTTTTTCAGACTCATCTGGATTGAAAGCAAACATTAGTAAGTCTACTATATATGCTTGTGGGATGCCTCAAATGGATTTAAAAAGAATAATAGAAGCATCAGGTTTTACACAACAGAGTCTTCCTGTCGGGTACTTGGGTGTACCAATCTGTGCCAAGAGAATTACTATTGCACAATGTGGTGTACTTACTGAAAAAATCATAGCTAGGATCAGGGTATGGAGCTCAAGAAATTTGTCATATACTGCCAGAGTCCAGCTGATTAATTCAGTCCTGATGAGCTTGCACATATACTGGGCTCAGGTATTTATTCTTCCTAAGTCAATCTTGATTGATATAGGCAAGGTTTGCATAGCTTTTTTCTGGAGTGGTTGCCATTTTACAAATAAATCTGGTGTTGTTGCCTGGGAACAATTGTGTACTCCTAAAGCAGCTGGGGGACTTGGTTTCAGGAATATTTTCTATGGAATGTGGCTAGCTTGGCTAAATATGTGTGGGCAATTGAAGCTAAGCAAGATAGTGTTTGGATAAAATGGGTGGATGCAGTATACTTGAAAGGGCCTGATTGGTGGAATTATATTCCTAAGGCTAGTTCAAGCTGGTATCGGAGGAGAATTTGTGCAGTTAAAGAACAGATTAAGCATGTTTATACATAGGGTGAATTTAATAGCATGAGTAGCTATTCTATTAAAACTGTGTATAACAAGCTTATAGGTGAATCAGTTAAAGTCACCTGGAATACAACTATTTGGAACAGATTAAATGTTCCAAAACATAGATTTATATTGTGGTTAGCTATTCAAGCTAAGCTCCAGACTACAGCTAGGTTGGCTCAATATGGAATAAGTAAAACAGATTTTTGTTTAATATGTGCTAGCAGCAGAGAGGATCACATGCATCTTTTCTTTCAATGCCATTTCAGCAAACAATGTTTGAAGCAGATAAAGAATGGTTGCAGATCAGGACTAGTTGATCTTGAACAATTGATCAGAAGAATTCAGAGAGGGAATAGATCAAAGTTTCAGAAACATACTATTTTAGCTAGTATATCTGCAGTGGTATAATTAGTTTGGCATAGTAGGAATATAGTATATTGGGAACAGCAAGTTCCTTGCATCAATAGAGTTGTTAAACAGGTCAAGAATCTAGTTAAGGCTAGAATACATGTTGTGTTACCTAAGAAGATAACTGTGAGAGATCAGGATTGGTTTTCAAGTTTGTAAGGAATGAATTGTAATTAGTGCCTTGTTGGCTCAGGTACCTGCCTAAAGGAGAGGGGGTCCAACCTAGTTGGTTCGTCTCCCTTTAGGTTTGGTTAGGTTGTAAAATGAGTTTTATGTTAATCTAATTTCTTACTTAGCAAAAAAAAAAAGATAAAGAACATTAAGAAAACAGAAATCGGTGGATTTTAGTTAAGAACTAAACAACTTTGCAGGTATACAATTTGATAACTTAATTAATATATATTTTATTTTGGAAGACCAAAAGAGTTGTATAGTAAAGAAGCACGGTAACAACAATCATTTTATAAAATGTGAAAGAACCAAAGACAAGTATTAGAAAGATTAAGGTAAAAACTTTTGCAGAATAAAATATAGGTAATTTTATAAAAGAAGCAGGAATAAATATTTATGTAAAATTATAAAAGAATGAATCCGACCATACATAAATATTTTTAGAAAAGAAACAAAGAAGAAAGAGTTCGTAAATAGATAGCCAAACCAATTTAAATAGAGGTAACCACACGGGCTTATACTCCACTTAAAGAGATAAGAACACTTTAATATAGAGTAGCTAGCTGCTTTATTAAAATAGCACTTACGAACACAAGTCATGACATATGTTATAAGAGCGTACGCCTCCTAAACATATATATGAAAATTAAAGTTCGCAAAAGAAATTGAAAACTTTAAAATAAATTTCACAACGATGAAACACTAATAATAAATAGGCGATAAAGTAATAAATTATTAACAACAATTATAAAATTTGCCAAGTCGACACAAATGTGCATGGAACCACCCATTGCAACCTAGTATCAACAAAACAATATTTGAAAGCCTTCTTATCAAATCAACATTAAAGTTTAACGGAATCACCCAATATAAACTTAATGTCAACTCAAAAAGGAAATTAAATCAAATAGATAAAATGTGTCAACTTATCAAATTGACATACAAGCCAAAGGAATCACCCATTATGACTCAATATCAACTCAAACAAGTTTAAAATTTAGACTTATCAAATTGACATACAAGTCAAAGGAATCACCCATTATGACTTAATATCAACTCAAACAAGTTTAAAATTTAGACTAAGTATATAAATTTCGTTTTGAAAGAATATAAAACATATCAGTCAAAATCAGAGAATTAAATAAGAAGTAATGAAAACAACCAAAAAAATTCTATGAAATGAGAAAGCACTAAATATTTAAACAAGAAACAACGAGATAGTAAACGAGATCCTTTCACGTATTTGAGTTTGAAAAACAAATAATGCTAATAAGAAAAGTAAGTAAAGTAAAAGTTGTCGAATGCTAACCTTTAAAACAAAATAGTTTGCGTCTACATTTCAATCTAACACCAAGACAACTCATTAAAGTACTTTTATTTTCAAAGACTACAAAACTTATTACCATAATTAAAAGCTAAACAAGGATTAGCATGAAATATAAAAATATTAAAAGAAAAATATTTTAAAATATAGATGGTCAAAGGCGGTAAGAGAAATTTGAAAAATATCTTGAAAGACAATTTCAAAACCCCTTTCTTTTTCGAAACCATTATAAAACAATTGAAATTAAACATTTTTCAAAAGAGTATGTCAAAATATTAAAAATAACAAAATTTGAAAGTAAGAAAGTAACTCTAATATGGTTATGAAATATATTAAGTTCCAAGATCTAAAATATAATTTGGAATATAAACTCAAACTAGAAAGTTTTGTATAACAAAACAGATACGTAGTACTCACATAAAAACAACACTTAATTGAAAAAGAATAGAAAATATATACCGTCGTACATAATAACATATACTATCAAGCAACCAGCAAATAAAATAAATGCAAAGCAACACACATGACTATGTTAAAATAAAATTAAAGTTTATTTCTAAATTGCAAAACACAAAACAAATTAAACACAACTAAACCGAGAAGGCTATAAATTACTTCGCTTTCGCTGCGCACTCTGATAAAAGAGAAAATAAATTACATGTAAGAGACCCCCGCAAATAAGATTAGCAAACTTGGTAGACTAATTCCACCAATAATACAAGTAACTAAACATATAACATATTCTCCATAAGCATGAGAGCACACCACATTCCCATAAGGCTTCCCTTTACTTACTCTACCCATAACACTCTCATTATAGTGAAACTACTAAACTTAATTCTAAACAAATTTTATATCCTATGGCTAACTAATAATTCTAAAGAATCATTAGCAACTCTTTTTCAGAGTTTAGGAGCATTTTGCTCTGATACCAACTGTAACACCCCAGAATTTCAAAGCGGAAAAGAAAGAAATAATAATAGTATTAATAGGACGATGGCGGAAACATCGTCTTGTGGGAATGTCACTAATACAAGAAATGTGTTTAAATAACTAAGTGATAAACCAACATAAGTAAATAGTATAAATAAATGAAATTAATTAGAGTAATATCTAAAAGAGAAAACTTACTCTCAAACTAATTATAAGTCTAGGCCTAAAACATCTAGCTTTTTAATGCTCACAACTCAACCCGAGCCCATAACCAAAGAAGATTCCCATCAACATCGCCTGCAAAATATATCAACAAACATCTACAATCAGTGAGGAGCAACTAGCAGTTCTCCCAGAATAAAAGAATCAAAGTACAATTCGGACATAGATTAATAAGAAAGGAAACATAAGGTCAAGACAACTATGACATGCATCCAAAATCATAAAGCTCTCAAGGGTACTTCATTAATTATAAAAACATAGATAAATCAGTTATTGAGTTAGAAGCCGAACGCCAGTGAATCGCAATTCACTTCATAAGGTTTGTCAAATCGCAATCTCCAGGTCAGTCTATGGGCTTACGTTCCCCACTGCCTGTGTCTAAGAATGGGTAAACTCCCGATGCAGGGTAGAACACGCAGAACTCCCTGACCTCTCGGACGACAACAATTAACCCAGGTGTACCCCTAGTTCGCAAACCAGGTGGTTGACATGTTCTTCACCAGGGACTACATCTATCCCACCGGATGTTCTTATCTCAAAATAAAATCATAAATATCATCAAAGTATAATTCATCTTAAAAATATTCGTCAAAGGGATGCCACCCAACCTTATACCCATAATTCATCAAAAGATATCTTTTCAAAATTTCTTTAAAGTAGCAACTTACAAACTTACAACAAAGGTTTCAACAACAAATACTTTGCGCACCACAAAGCACAAACAACGACAATTAAAGAATTTACAACGCCAACAGTATCAACCAGAAATGAATCACATCATACAAGATCACCAACTCCAAGTAAAACATACGTACAAGCACATACGAAATTCACGCAACACAAAACTATGTGCTCGGCGCATGAGCTTGCGCTCAGCGCCAACTTGTGCATCTGCCGCACAAACCATCCTACGTCTGACGCATCAGTGTGCGTCTTACGCCACCACCAATTAATACCAAAACTCATTAAATCAGCAAAACGTACACAATTAATCATTTTACAATGACTAAAAGTAAATATAATGATACACAATTATAACCACAGTAACTTAAAAATCATCAATTCTCAAGAATATAAAATGGTCGCAATTTATTTCTGATTTTTAATCCCTTAAATAATTAAAAAGAATATCCTCAAACTCAAAACAAAAACACAATAAAAATTATTAAACTAATAAAAACGATCAGTAAATTATCACAAAAATTATCATACGACCATTATGACTCTACTGACATGGTACAAGTTTTATTTATAATTTTTGGTCTCTAAAAGTAATTTTAAACGTTAATTTATAGAATACTCAAGAAAGCCAATATAATAATTACAAATAGAAATAAATGCCCAAAAATTACCAAAAATTCACATAATATGCATAAACTCACGGTAATACAGATTATGCAAATAAATAGATTTTTCGGCCTACAAATATAATATTCACGATTTAAATACTTGTAAACACGAAAATGTAAAAAATAGATAAATCAATTAAATAAACCTGTAAATAGTAGACAAAAATTATTCTAAGGCATGAAAAAAGTACTACACCCATAACATACTTCACGAAAAATAATTTCGGCAATTATAAATTCGTTCACTAATTATTTTGCAAATAAGCCATAAACGCATAAATTACCAAATAAATCAAATAAATAGTAAAACTCAAACGAAATTTTTTTTGCTGCACATAATATTCACACAGCATACATCAAGAACATTCACATACAATTTCATCAATAATTTCATACAAAAAGTATTTCAAACAATTTCCTAGCGTAATAATCTAATACCGAAAAATACTTTAATCTCTAGCGTTCTAAGATAACTACTAGTTACCTGGAACGTCGGGAGGAGAGCTGATTCTAAAGGGATTCAAAAAATATGCGTGCAATCCAATTGCTCCATGAACGATAATTGTAGCAACAAGTCACTAGGCGTTTTCTTCTTGAACGTTTAAAAATCTCATTTTGTGCTTCTGTTCCGACCATGATTTCCGGTGATCTAAAGCTCAGATTCTAAATCCCTATGGTAAAAATGAAGAACAATATGTTATAAACTTTCTGTACAAATTTTAGGACGATCCACCGGTTAGATCTCCGGCTACGGTTAATTTCGTGAAGGTATGACAGGAACAAAAACTGGATGACATGTCTGATTGAAACGAAAAGTGCAGTCCGGTATTTCCCTTTCTTCAAAAACAAATTGTACCACGAATAAGATCTTTCCGAGTAGATGGATTTGGACTACTCACACATCCAATTCGGATAAGAAACGAAGGAGATATGATGCAAACAAAATAGAATGCGGAAGAGAGAAGAAGAGGAGTTGTTATGCACGAATTTCCTGACTTATTTCCAGCATTATGAAGGGGGTTCAAGTGCAGTAAAAGAATGAGATTATTCACCTCATTAAGCAAAGGTTTAAGGGTGCATTAAGGTGGGTTAATGGGGAATTAAATAGGGGGTTACAAGAGATCCAAAGGTTAACTTTTTTTTTTTGGAAAGAATCCAAAGGTTAACTTAATGAGCACCAAAACTCTTCATCCTCCACACCATAATTGCTGATTTTCGGCCAGCCTGACACGCCACATGCGATGCGACATTTCATCACCCAAGTCGGTCCAACAACGTTACAAAAACGCTACGCGACAAAACTGCATCCTAAACGCCTAAATAAATAACGAAACTAATCTAACCTTTAAAATAAATAACTAACAACTTAAAATAAATATATATAAATATATCACAACATATAAATATATATACACATTTTCACAATACGTTCCAAAATAATTTAAATAATAAATTATTTATTTTTACGAAAAAAATATCATTTTAATATAAACAAACACCAAAAAAATAAAAGGTGAAAATTACGGGGTGTTACAACTCTACTTTCCACCATCTTCATCTCACCGGAATTTCCGAACCTTCGCCAGAAACCACCACTCAAAGAACTGAAGGAATTGTGTCCTAGACTCTAATGCAGTTACTAAATATAACATGGATCATATTATGGATATAATAAATTCATTAAATTGGGTCGTCTCTTGCTAGAGGATGCTATAGAACTTCAGGTTTAGTAAATAATAAACCCGAAGCCCAATTAGATGGATCTTACAAGGTCACACTTACACAATCTGGATCAATAAAAGAAAGACATAGAGCCCATGAGGGACTCTAGGGGTGGCCGGCCAAAGAGAAGGAAAAGGAGAGGATCCCTAACCTAATTTGTTCCTATAATTAGGTGTGGGGATTAGAAAATAAGGCAGTTAGTTTTTCTCTCATTATTTTCTCTCTCCTCTTCTCTCTCTCTTTAAAAGCTACATAATACTGCTCCAAGAAATAGAAAAATCCCTCTTCCTTCCAACTAGCATTGGTGGATCATTGATCTGGATTCGTGGACCTAGTAGAGGAATCTCAATTGCGGTTCTATCTCCGGATCTCGAAGAGCTTTGTGGAAATCACGCGTCAAAGGTTAATTCTTAACTACTATGTGATCCTTGAATGTATATGCATGAGATCCTGTTTTAAGTGCTTATGAATGTGATTCATGAAATTCCGCTTATAGTACTTATAATCCTACAAGAACCACCCTCAAACTCCCCTGTTTTGCTTCACACTACTCCACTCTCTCTCCTCTGTTTTGACTCAGCCACAACTCGCACCAGCCTTCGCCCCACCGCAGCACCGCAGTACTGCTGTAACACCGCCGCCTGCACAGACCTCTGTTGCAACCCAGCCCGTATTCCCTTCTTCCACTCACTCTCCCCCTCTCTCTTTCTCGTGCTTCCTCTCCCTCCTTGTTGCGCCATTGAGCTGCACCCCAGTGCCACTTCATCGCCTCCTTTATGCGACCGGCAATCCAACACCGCTGCAAGCCATCGCCGTCAAAGCGTTGGCATTCCCCCTGCTATAGTTGTACCACGTCCCGGGCCGATCCTAACATTTTGTAGGCTCGGGGTGAAATAGAATTTAAGGCCTCTTATATATAGCCATATAGGTAGTGGTGGAGCTAGGATTTCACCACCAACAATAATTTTTTTTTAAAGTATAGTATTTTATGTAAAGCTATGCTGCTCAGACTCGAATACCCATGTCCGATACGGGTACGTGTCCAAGTGTGTGATTCAACTATTTCTTGAAACTTTTTCACTTTTTTTGGCCCCAAAGAAAGTGTCCAAGTGTCCCACCTATGTCCGAGTGTCGGGGTTCCGACACGAGTACTTGAGATGAAATAAGGAGAAAGTAAATTTTAATTTGAAACTAAAACTTATTAATTCATAGCATATTAGTATGATGTTAAAAAAAATTATGTCTAATATATTTGACCCCTCAAAAAAAAAGTAATATATTTGAAGTACAATATTAGTAGACTAACGCTAATGTTTAAAAGAAATAAAGAAATTTTAAAATGAATAAAGAAAAATGTAAAATGAAGTGAACTAAAATGTAAAAGCAATTACCTTACATGTAAAGGAATTTTGAAGATGAATCAAAGAAGAAAAATGTAAAAAGATATGTTAAAAAAACAAACTTTGTATCTCATGGGACTTGAACTCAAGTCTTGTGGGTGAAATAACACACAACTAACCATCAAACCAAACTAATATTTATTACATATAAGTGTTGTTACTTTCTGTTATTTAAACTCCTTCAAAAAAACTGGGTCCTGGGCGGTTGCCCCTCTAGACAATCCCCAGGGCCAGGCCTGACCATGTCACTGCTCCCAAGAGAGCAGAGGTATATTTACCTCTTGTTTTGTCTTAATTCTCTGATTTTTAGTTAGATGCCAAATACACCATTGTAAATTACTCCTATTGTTGGGCTTAATGTTTTGGCCTAACTTTCGTAAATCAATAGATGGGGTGGTGTAGACACAAAATCGTGTCTCCCCATTTAAGGGTCCAATGATGAAATATACCGCGGTCTTAGTTGACATGGCCCAATGGAGGAGCAGTCCGAATAACCAGGCAATGTGTGTTTTAAAATAATATTATAAAAGCCCAATTAATCATTCATGATGATTAATTATAAGTTCAACCCGTGAAATACTTTTTAAAATCAATTCTAAAAGCCCAACTGAATATTTATTATTTTAAAAAATATTTTCTTAATGTTTATTGTTTTGATAAATATTTTCCTAAAGGCTTTTATTATTATCCTTTACTCATAAACTAGATTTTTAATCCGAAAAATTCGATTTCCGGATTTTTCGGGATAAAAAAGGCATCTTGAAAGCACGCGTAGCATTAAAAAAGGAATATTCTGGAATATTTCGGATTTTGCGCCGGACGCGGCGGCTGCGCTCAGCGCGCTACGTGCGTCCAGCACATTGGTCATGTCACGTCAGACACTCCAATGAGCGCCTGACACGTGGACTTGTGACTCACACAGAGTCCTGCGCCTAGCGCAAGTCTTGTGTGAGACGCAAGGTAAAAATTTTTTTTTCGAAAACGCGTTTCCATGTGCAAAGTTTTAATTGGACGGACCACGTCGAGGCGAGGCCAACCTCGCTCCCGATGCGTGTCCGCGCCTGCGACGTAGGCTGCGCCGGGCGCGAGGTTGTGCGTGAGACGCACGCACTTGTTTGCCTATAAATACGGCTGATTTCCCGAATCAAAGACGACTTCAAATTATTATTTTTACGCACGCAAATACTCTCAAACACTCCGAAACATACTTCGAATACAAAACACTTTTGATCTTCCACATTGATTCTGGTTCCTGATTCTACTATATTCCTGGTTCCAATATTGCTTCGACTGAAGGTCACTACGCTCTTCGATCTAAACCGCATAGGTATAATCCCGAGGGCTCTTGAATAATCATATTTATTTCATTGAAGTTACTAACTCTTTTCTTGTCATGATGTAGATTCTTAATTAATAACCGTGGTCCTTTTGTAAATTCTAACCTCTTTTCTTATACTTTCTGTATATAATGCTCATGTTATTATGATTGTCTTACTTGCTTTTATCACCCATATGTTATTATGCTAAACAAGACCTAAAGAACTGTTCTAATTAATTCGAGATAATTTAGACAAACCCGTTAGGAACCTTGTAAAATGATTGTATAATAACTGATCACTAAATAATTAGTCTTTTTATGTGTTTCCTGAACCCATCTAGATGAATTATTTTAGGGTGCTTTAAAATATTGTTTGATTGTTCTATTGCATAAAATCTGTTGTGAATTGTTATTTAGTAGAGGCCAGCAATGGGCAATATAGTTCCTGACTATATTGTACTATCACCCCCAAACTCACTTTTTTTGGTTCTTGACCATCTATGGAGTCAAGACGGGGAAATCATGAACTACGGCTTAGGCGCTAAGTTGTTAAGTAGAAAGAGTGCCAATGACTTTCTCTCAACCACAAAATACCTCAATATATAAAACTCCTAAGTACATCATCAAATGGACGCATGATGAAAATGGATCAAGGAACTCAAAATTTAGAATAAAATATTAATAAGTCTTTTATTAATTCCTGAATTGATTAGTTTAAAAAGGAAGAGATGTTACAAGCGGACAAGCCTCCCCCGGCTATCAAGGTTGTCTAGAAGGATTTCAGGTAACGTCTACTGCTAACACCCGCACTCCCCTTCCAACGATGTTTTATGATGCTTTTATATAATGTTTTATGCTATGCTATTTATGGTGTGCGGGATATGAACGGTTTTATTATGCAAATGATGTTTATAAGAAGTATGATTTATGTATATTTCTGTGAATGATTTGATATAACGATTATGCAATGACTCTGATATGATTTCTGAAAAGTACTTAAAAGACATGAAACATGATAAATGAAAGTGAAAGATGGTGAATGGCAGTACTATGTTATCTGGGCCGTGCACGTATCATTATGTTATATGGCGGCAACGAACGCCACCTTCTGATGGGGGACACCATCCTCGGTGGCACCCGCATTATGGCATTATATGCCACCTTTTGATGGGGGACAATGTCCTCGGTGGCTTTGTCTTATGTTACTATTGGCATTATATGCCACCTTCTGATGGAGGATGAATATCCTCGGTGGCTTTGCCTTCTGTTACGATCTATGCCATTATATGCCACCTTCTGACGGGGGACTTATGTCCTCGGTGGCTATGCCTTGTGTTGTACTCACCAAGTAACAAATAAAGTTTTATGATAATAAAATGTGATAACGGAGATTATATTAATTAATGACAATGTAAATGACTTTTTTTCCCTGTTTGCAAATAAAATGATATTAATGTCAATTACTTTGAGTGCTCCTCGAAATTCTGACGTGGCTTAGCTTCAATGATAAATTCAGTATGTAAGAGATTATAGGATAAAGAAGTATCCTTTTAGAGTTATTGCCATAGTTTTATGGAAAAATTGTGAATAACCACCTGCCAGATACCCTTATTTCAAAATAACCACCCCAATTTCATTTACGTTTAAATAACCACCTCTACTTAGCTTAACGTTTTTAAATACCCACCTCTTAACAGAAAAAGGTGACTCCGTTACCTCTGAGGCCTGTTGACACGCTTTTTATTAAATTTCCCGCCAATTTTCCTCGACTTTGACCTATATATATATATCTCTAACATTGACAAACCTAATCTAAACAAATTTGGCAAAGATTTACTTCAATTCCACTGTGATTCCTCTTGAAGCTCAAAATTCAGGTATGTTCTTTGCAATTTCTAGGGTTTTAATGTATATATCTAGGGGAAATTAGGGCTTTTTCTTGTATTCTTATGAATTCTAAAAATTCTACCTTTATGAACTTGTTAGGAATTTGCTATCTTCGAAAGGGAATCAATTACTTGCCATTGTACTCTCCCCTGTTGCAAGGAGGACTTCTTGGACCGAGAAGAATCCCGGACGAAGGTTCATGTCTTGCAAATTCTCTGACCATGAAACGGAGAGGAGGGGCTGCGGTTTTTTTAGATGGATTGATGAGAGACAAACTAAATGGCGAAAGCTATTTATTAATCAACTTATCTTTGCTGAGAATAGGTTGTTGGAGGGCAGAGTTAGGTCATTGGAAGATGAAGTGAGCGGTTTGCAAGGACAGCGAAGACGTTTGGTGAATGATTATGGTAATTTAGAGGTCAAGTATAAGACTTTGAAGGGTGAATTGAAGGCGAAGAAAAAAGCCAATCCAAAGCAAATGAAGGGTGGATTATGCAAGGGATTTATGTTTGTTTGTGTGTTATGTATGTTGTTGATTGCAATTGTTAGGGCAATATAAGATGCAATTAGGGTTGTATTAGCTAAGTTAGGAGGGAGTTTTTTTGTTTTAGTTTGCTTTCCAAGTAGTGAGAAAGCTTATTGTTGTAGTAGGCCGGTGTGTTAGGAAAAATGAACCAAGTTAGTTAATGAAGAATGAACTTAACTAGGCTATGTAATGGTGGAATGATAATGTATTTTGACATTCTCTCTTAATGAAGAATGAACTTATCTTAGCTATATCATCATCCATATGTCAATTTATTGAACCGATATATCAAACAGATTCATTGATGAACCGATATATGTTTTCCAAACTCATATCACACACAAACTGAATAGAAACTGATATTCACACACTTGCACTTTTCCATATCAGAAACTGATATCATTCATCTTAAACCAAAAAAAATCCAAAGCATACAGTTACTAATATAAGATTACAAAAAATACAGCTTGCTATAAACTTTCAACACATCAAGTTCTACTTTGTCATCCTAACACAAATCACTACAAGTCCGAAAATTTGTTTCTTCTTTGAGCCTTTGAGAGGTAGCTTAGGTCCGAACTAAGGTGTGGATGTTGCTTGTTTCTGAAGTGAAGATTGCCTGGTGACGGAGGAGGAGCTGTTGGTGGTTTTGGAGGTCTTGTAGATGATTTAGGAGGTGATGTAGGTGGCCTACATGCTGCTGGGTTGTTGTGGGTGTGGTGGCTTCTTTGATATGTTTGGTTGCTTGCTTGTAGGGGGGTTATGCACGGTTGAAGAGCTTGCTTGGGAGGAGCTTCCTATGATGTTGTCGCTACTTGCTTTGAAATAACAAAAAAAGCATATATATGTTAGTAAAAAAATCTGAAATTTCATATTAAACCTCATAACACAAGTTAGATAACTACCTTCTTAGCTTATAGTTTTTTTTGTCCTCTCGGCCACGCCCATTGTGAAGTGCTAGGAGGCCTCCCAACTTCTTTTGTATTTCTTGAAACTGTTGTAGGTTTGCATCCCCTTTTATTGTGTCCCACTTGACCACAATTGCTACATTTGCACTTTGCCATCTTAACCTTCTTTGCTTTCTGTTCAGCCTCTTCTCCCTTTTCCTTTTTCCTCTTTTTCAAACTAGGTCTCCCGGGCATAATCTTATGATCTGGTGCTAGAGGATGGGGTAGATCAATTTTTTCCAAGTAATTAACACCGGGCATGGGGTTGATGGCTTGCCTATATGCATGTAAGTATGTCTCTCTACTATAGGCCGCATCAACATAGTCATATGGATCAGCATTCTTGTCCAAAATGCATCTAAATGCATGCACACAAGGGATGCCTGTCAACCGCCAAGTGATAACAAGTACATGTCCACAAAGCCAAATCAACTTTCAACCGATCACCCCTATGACTAACTTCATACATATCCTCCCTACTAATCTGCAACACACATTTCCTTGACTCTTCATCCATTCCATCAAAAGTCTTCTTAATATATGGCATGTTTTTCCCTTCATAAGATTGAACTCCTTGCCATTTCTCATAGTTTCTCTTCATCAGATACCTTCTTAACCATTCCATCATGGTTAGAACTGGCTTGTCTCTTGCCTCCTTCATGACAGCATTGAATGTCTCGCACATATTGTTCACCAACATGTTAGATTTGCAATTGGTGGAGAATTTGTGCCTTGACCAGTGTTGTGGAGGAAAGTCAGCTAAGTATTCATAAGCTTCTTCAGATAGACACTTGATGCTCTCCATGTTAACCTCAAAGAAAACTAGAATTAATTAATTAATAGATTAGATTAGTCAAGTACATAAATGCCATTTAATGAATGAGAAACAAAGAAAAAATTCCATGACATTACCTCTGTTGTTGCCCTTGCTGCATTCCAAAAGAGGGACTTGAAAATACTCCCACTGAACTTCAGTTTAAAATTTGCCCAGATGTGCCTAACACAAAATCTGAGCTCTGCTTTTGGTGCAAGCAAAGAAAAAGCCTCCAACAGTCCCTGTATTTTAAAAAACACCATCACAACTGATTTTATATCTTCACTTAATTGACAAATAAACTATAGACTATACAAATGTATTTTAAAATCATACCTTTTGTCTATCAGACAAAAAGGTCCATCCTTCACCCAATGGAGCTCCACCAATGTCCTTCAACAACAATTCAATGAACCAACACCAACTATCTTTGTTTTCCACCTCAACTATTGCCCAAGCAAAAGGGTATATATTGTTATTTCCATCTTTCCCGACAAAGAACCAAACATTGTCCAGGATAAGCTCCTTTGAGGTGACACCCATCCACCCCAATAATAGGTCTACATCCCTTCTTAAACCCTTCCTTGCAAGCATTCAAGCACACATACATTCTAACAAACAGGTGGGGGAGGTCTCTCAATGCTATCAACCATAACATATGCCTTGCTACCGAGGATTATGTTCATTAAGAGCATTCACATAGTCCCACACTTTGGCATATTGTTCGGGATGCATCCCCATAGATGATAAGTTTACATCTAGCCCTTGCATACCAAGCCTTTGTATACTTAATAACTATGCCGGTGTCCCTAAAAACCTTGTTAATAAAGGCCTTGAGCTTCCAATTAGGATCGGCTCTAAAATCCTCAATGTATCTCTCGCTAGGTATTCACTAGTCAACTTATTAGTCAATGATTTTCTCACACAATCATGCTTCATGTTCATAGATTTCAATTGCCAAGTACCACTATTAGGTAATTTCCTAGCATTAATTTTGAAATTACACTTCCAGTTTTCCTTATGAAGACAAGCTATCAACTTAGGGTCTTTTCTCAACCTAGTCTTCTTCACATCCCATTCACAATCAAACCTATCTTTGCAATAAAGAGAAATTCTTGTGCCATCATTGTGAAGGGTGTAAAAGTCATACCTGTTTTGTATAGCATGCCACTCGAATAGCTTTTCTCGGAATATTAGATGAGTCGAAACAACATACCAGCTGAAACTCAATTGGATGCTTGAAAGCAACCTCTGGATTGAAGTGTGGCCATCTTTGTTCATCATCACTGCTACCATCAATGCTCCTCAACTCATCGAATCATCTTCAATCTCGGCTTGCAAACCGATTTCTTCCCAAACAACATCTTTCACAACCTCGTTTTTCCTTTTTTGAACTTGTTTCACCCTTGTGAAACCGAAGTGAACCATTCACTTCTTTCAACAAATTATCCTTTGCAATTCTTCCCCTAGTTTTCACAAAAAGCTCTTCATGTTTACTACCTTTCAACTCAACTTCTTCTTCCCCAAAGAACCCAAGCAATATCATCTAAGCTTGTGTATTCGGATGAACTCTCACTTAGTGAATCGCCTCACCGTCACTCTTAACAAAAAGCTTTTTCTTTGCCTTTGGCTTCCTAACAGACCTTGCCTTTCACCTTCCCCTCATCTTCAATCTGCTTTTTCTTACCTTTTACTTTTCTCTTAGGTTTATCCTCTGTTAATTCCTCCTCACCACTCTCCACTCTACAACTTTTCTTCTTCCTAGCAATGTGTTTAACCCTAGGAGTGGATCTCTGTCCCTTTGGTAGTCCTCTCTCAAACTCTTCTCTGCTCATAGGCCAACCATCACTATCATTTTGTACATCTATAGGTGGCAGATTGAACCTTGGGCTTCTCCTTTGTTCTAGTTTAACTTTGGCCAACTTCGATTTGTTTGGCTATTTTGAGTTGGAGGGTTTACCGTGGTCAAGTTAGAGAAGGTAGAAGAAGTTGTGGACTTTCTTGTATTGGGTTTGAAAGTGGGCTTTTGTTGAGTGGCTTTTTGGGTTGAAATTTGTTCTTGTTTAGGAGAGTTAACAGCTGTGCAAAAGCAGTCCAAAGTTTGGCTTTTGTCAACAGTTTCAAGCCACAATGAAATGGACTCTTGGTTTGTCAATTCAACTAACCCAATGCTTAATGTTTTACCCTTCTCCCTAAAATGAAACTTCAATCTACTTGGCAAACTCATACTACTAGCAGTATATGCATTGTTTGCCATTCCCCACAAATACCTCAAATTAATTAATTCTTTCTCTAATTGACAACTAAGGTAACCGAACCCCCCTCATACTCGAACCACCTTCCTCCCTTTAACAATCTTCTGAGCAAAATCCCCACCAACTTGAAGCCTAATTTGATATTTCGACATTCTAGCAAGGGCAAAACTGAAATGAGGATTCTACCAATTTCATAAGGCAATCAACAGCAATTAAAAATCAATCAAAAACGAAAAAGCAATTGCTTAACCAAGCTTCTAATTACTTAATTGAATAATTTATACATAGATTAGTATAGTATAAAGGTTAAAGTTTCAGTTTTTTACCTTGTTTAGGGCACCACCCCAACTTCACTGGGCCCCAACGACACAATGCAGTAACACCACCGTCACTCACACCTTCTTCTCACTGTAAAAAACTGAGTTGCAGATTAGAGAGAGAAATAATCTTGTCTAGAAAATTGAATGAAGAATTTAAAATGGGGAGGGGAAGCTGAAACAATAATTGAAGTTTGAAGAAAGAGGAGAGAGGAAAGAGAAAATCGGAAGAAAAGAATGAAATGCGTGGTTTGTTGGAGGGAGATGAGGTCAGTAAAAAAAAAAATGGGCCCCACTGTTAACGGAGTCACCTTTTTCTGTTAAGAGGTGGGTATTTAAAAACGTTAAGCTAAGTAGAGGTGGTTATTTAAACGCAAATGAAATTGGGGTGGTTATTTTGAAATAAGGGTATCTGGCAGGTGGTTATTCACACTTTTTCCTAGTTTTATTGAAGTAAACAACCAGAGAAAGAAGAAGCAACAACTTGTTTTATTCCCCCAATTTAGAGACTTAATTTGATTGGTCTATCTCAAGTGAAATTACATCCACTATATTATTAACACTGAAGGGTTTAGGATCCTTCTCACCCATCTTATTATAAGATTGTTCTCATTAGATCTCAACCCCCTATCTCTCTCTATATATACACACACACGCTCATATGTGTGTGTGCGCGCGCACACGTGTTATATGTATATATGTGTGTGCGTGCGTACGTGTATATATAATATACTTCTCCATTTTTTAATAGGTGACACATATTTCTTTTTGGGAAATATCATAATAAGTGACACATAGCTCAAAATGACAAAAAAACTTACATTTAATTACAAAACTACACCCACCCACTAATCTAACCTACCTTAATTATTTTAATTCCCTCCCAAGTTAATTAAATCAACCACCCACTCATTCAACCCAACCCCCCTTTTTCTCCTCCTTACCCCATAACCACCGTGCTCGCAACACTACGCCCATATACTACTGGCGGCCGACCGACCGACCGCACCAACGACGCACACCGGGCGACACGCACCACCGATGCTTGCCACCACTCGCGCCGACACTTTCTTCTCTTTCTTCCTCCACCACTATCACCTACTCATAATTCCCTTCTCTTTCTTCTCTCTTCTCAAAAACCCATAAATCTCAACTTCTCCTCTTTCTTCCTCCACCACTACGGTCGCACAGATCTGAAGCCCTTCATTTCCTTCTCTCTTCCTCCACCACTTTTCGTAGCTTGGATCTCGAAAATGGTGAACGAAAATGGTTGGGTTGAGGTGGCGGTCGCACCAGATATCGAAAATTGCATGTTTGGTAGTGGTGCGACAGTGGGTTGGGTGATAGTACGAAAATGGTGACTATGTCTAAACCCACTTTTCGAGAATTGCACCAGATCTCGACGGTGGAAAATGGTTTTCGCAATGGTGAACGAAAATGGTGGCAGTCGACGGTGGAAAATTAGTGGTGTTTGGGTTGAGGTGTTGGTGGTGTTTGGGTTGAGGTGGCGGTGGTGCTTGGGTTGAGGTGGCGATGGTGATTGGGTTGAGGTGGCGGTGGTGTTTGGGTCCGGTGGCAGATTTGGTGAGGCAAATTAGTTTAGTGTAATGATTAACTTATTTACTCCCTCCGTCAATATAGTCTCTTTTTTGCCTTTACCTTGACCTTTAATATCTTCAATTCCGTATTAATAAAAAATATAAAAAAGTTGATATTATGAAACTATACATTGAGACGAATCTAACAAAGATCCCACATGAATATGTTTTTTTATATATATAAATGAGAATATTCGGTCAAAGATTTTAAAAGTTTGGCCCAAAAAAAGTAAGAGACTATATATTATGGGACGGAGGGAACTTTGCCTTTTATTTCTTAATTGTGGCCTCAACTTTTCTCTGATTTCTTAAAAAGTGTGCCCTTTCTCTCTGTGTCATGGAGGAAGTAAAGGATATGATACTTCCTAGAGAGAAGGATATTACAACAATCGTTACATGGTGGTCTTTTAGTCACAAAAGTCATCAGCAAAGCTTATAATGATATTGTTGCTCGTCAAACATCATTTTGCCTATGGTAGAGATAAAAAGATGCAAGTTATGGAATATCTCATTGAGACTTTGAGATTCCGCTAACTTTTTAATCCATATTCTATATTTCTATTCTAAATAAAGTACATGTTTTAAGGATAATGAATAACACCAAAGTAACATGTGCCAGAATGATACTTCACAACTTTATTAACAGTAAACATCATCTAATTTGGGCATGTTGGTACTCGTTTTCTATTTTCAATTACTTTATAAAACTAAAAACAAAAATACGGAAACCAGAAAATGTTAGGGTTCATTCGTTATCGTTTTCTAAATCCAGTTTTTTGTTTTGTTGAAAACTATAAATAAAAATATGGAAACCCGAAAGTAGTTTCCAGTTTTTTGTTGTCAGTTTTCAAAATTAACATGCTTAGTATAAGTATGACTAATTTTAAGTTTATTATACCCTTATATCATATAACTATTATATTCATAAAACCAAAGATGAATACTTACTGTGATGCTGAACGGACCCTTAATTTCCAATATTTAGTTATCAGTTTTCAAAGTTGACGTTTACTATAGCTTGCATTCGCAACCCTATAGTCTTTCTCAAATGGTATCTTTAATACAAAGGTCGAATTTCGTCTACGTAATACATTCATCTCGCTTTGTAATATTCTTTACCCAAAAGAACTTCTTAATACCAAGTAAGGCTTGGCGCAGTGGTAAAGGTTTGGCGCTCACGACTTGAGGTCATGGGATCAAATCCCACTAGGGGCTCTTTGGGGTTTCCTTACCACCCCCTCTCCCTCCAAGGAGTTTGACCTGCAAACCTAACTGGTTATACCTGTGTCACTGTGTGAGGTCCCAGTTCAGTAGGGTCATTCATCTTACCAACTTAAAAAAAAATTCTTAATTAGTTGTGTTGCGTATTTGTGTTGTATTCGGTTGGGCCATACATAAAAGAATAAAATGACAATTGGGCATCAATTCCAAGCCTACCCAATAAACATGAATTCATGACCCATCTACACAACCATCCATTCAACGTTACAATTCTAGAACTCTCCTTCTCCTTCTCTTGACCATTTTAAATCATTAACACCCGAAACTTCTAGGGTTTCATTATCCTACCATCATCTTATCTCTCAGACACTATATCTCTCAACTCACTCTTTGCATCCATTTTTCCGCTAAAACCAGGTAAATTTTCCTTACATTTCAATTAAAATTCCTACTTTCTGGGTTTTCTTTGTATGTTCTTCATACAAATAGTTACACTTTAAAGAAATTAGCTTATTTTTTGAATTGTGGGTAGTATTGTAACATCTGCTGTTCATTTTTGTTAGTGGGTATTTTTTTTGCTGATTTTTTTTTGGGTATTTTAATCATGAAAGCAGGGAAATGGCAGCAGCCCAGCTTACAGCAACAAGTGTTTCTAGCAGGGGTTTACCCACTTTTGAAGGGATTAGGCCTTCAGCAATAAAGATTGCTGCTTTTGCACCATTGAGACAAGGGCTAAGTCAAAGGTGTTTCCGCCCTCTTGTTGTTAAAGCTGCTACTGTTGTTGCTCCCAAGGTACTTTTACTTGTGATTGCTATTTGGCTGTTGTTAGATAGTAATTTGGTTTGCTATTTTTGGTGAAAAATTGTATCTTTTTAGATTGGGTTGAAATTGATTGAGGGCTTGTTGCTATAGAAGGTGTGAGTGTGTTTCATGATTTAGTTGTTTTTGTATTGAGGGTATCTTGGAGTGTGATGCTGGATATGTTGGTTGTCGATTTCGGCGAGGCTGAGGATTTATGTAGAAATGGTTGGGTTGGATGTGTAGCATTGGTGATTGTTGAGTTCATTGGATTGAGGAATTATTGGGGATTAGGTGTTCAGTTTGATGGGTGGAAATGATGTTGGGGTAGGTGTGCTATTTGAGTTTGGATTTCTTTGTATTTTCGCCTATTTCGTCTGGGTTTGGTATGAGGTCATGGAATTCTTGTTGTGCAATAGGGTGTTTTAGTAGCTTGTGGTCTTGAAATTTTTGTTGCTTATGCAGAAGTGATCCTTCAATTTGGGATATGCTTGATTATTAAAATTTAGTGGAAAGTTTTTCTATCTAAGAAAAGAGTTATGTTGAGGTCAACTGCGGTTATGACAATTCAAGGAATCATTGCTTTGTGGTGCTATAAGGAATTTAAGCCTCTAGCTTTGTGTGAAGCAAACATGGGATATAGATTGTTTACCTTACTAGTGAGTATGGGGATTTCTAGCACCCGTCATTCATCCTTTAGAGATTCTGAACTTCACTTCCTCAGTTCCTTACAGGTTGCAACATGGAGGGATGGACATGAATTAGGGGATCCATGTGATACGAGATAACACATGTAATGATGAGAGAGATATTGAGAGGTACTGATGTCCATGTACTAAACTTTTAACTGTTGGTGGTGAAATTAGATCTATTTTTTCCGATCCATCTATTACGCTATTAACATCTTTTCTGTAGGTTCTGAAAACTTTTGTAGAGGTATGTAATCTGTTGTTAAGGGTAACTCTAGGGGTTGTAACACCTTAACTTTTTCCGAGGAATGATGCTGCAATGAATTTGAAACATTAAAGGAACTGTTGCAACTGCTAAAGAACGGAGGGTGTGCATTTCTTTGCACATTTGCGTATAGGAGTAGACTACTCCTTTTTTGCTGCAATCTGGTGTTGACTACTCAATTTGTCAAGTGCGATTCTTTGCTTTGTTGATCATTAATTAAGGTTCTTGACCCTTTGATATTTGGTCTTTGCCCTTTTGATAGTACTCAACCATGAATGTTCTTCAATCTTAATTGCTGTTTTCTAGTCAAAATATACGTTTGGGTGATGATGAAAAATTATTGTTATGACAATGTTTTTTAACTATTTTCAGCAAACTTTGTACTCCGTAGTTATGATGTAAAGATTCCACGTATTTCGAGGTCGAGTTTGACTTCTGATTTTTAACAAAATGTGGAGTGTTAATTAAGATTATAATGTTAATGAACTGAGATATAAGGGGTCAAAAATTACTGATAACATTGTCAAGATTTTGTTCTTGGAGTCTAGAAAAATCAACTAGTAATGTGGAATATTGGTCAGAGGGAGAGAGTGCTATTGAATGGCAATATTGTCTGATTTAGAAATTGCTGGGCTATTTTCATGATTAGTACAAGTGTGCTATGAGATTGCGGAGTGTGTCTGGTTTGAAACGTGGATACATTGATTGTTATTGTCATAGTGCAAGATGTAAGCTACCAATGCTTGAATAACTACTAACACTTGTTGGTTCATTGAACAGTATACCAAAATTGCACCTCTGGCTGATAGAGTGTTGATCAAGATCAAGGAAGCAGAGGAGAAGACTTCAGGTGGAATTTTGCTACCCTCAACTGCTCTCAGTAAGCCACAATATGGTGAGGTGGTTGCTGTTGGAGAGGGCAGGACAATTGGGAAGAGCAAAATAGAAATTGGCGTGAAGGTAATTGTTTAGTTGCCTAATGTTGTTTGGTGGTTAAACATCTCATCTGCTTGACCGATATTTTTCTGTCCATTTTACTTGGCGCAGACTGGAAGCCAGGTAGTGTACTCAAAGTATGCGGGGACTGAGTTGGAGTTTAATGGGTCAAACCATCTGTTAATGAAGGAAGATGACATTGTTGGCATCCTGGAGACAGATGATATCAAGGAACTTAAGCCTATGAATGAGAGAGTCCTCATTAAGGTCAGTGTGCTTAGTGTTGTATGGTTTCTGTTTATGTATGTGATATCATCCCTTGGCTAATTACTAAATCACCTGCTGTATTCCCTATTTGATTATTATGCATATTTGCTTAGAAAGACTGCATTTGCAATACAAGTAAATGCATGTCTTTGGCTTAATATTTAATTTGTGAAGTTTATTAGATTCAACATGGTTGTATTGATATACTGTATTAGTTTAGGTTGCATGGACACTTCATGTGTTGTGCCCACACACATTTCGGACGCCCCAAATGATTGTGTCCTATATTGTATGTATATATATGTCACCACTCACGACTGTACGACACTCGTGAGACGCTTTGAGACACTTGATGGAATTTTTTTGTAGAGCATGCAATGAATTTTATTTAATACGGTTTTTTCACCAAATACCTCTGACAAATAAATTTATTCACCAAATACCCCCACTTTTTTTCGAATTCACCAAATCCCCTTTACCTTTAAAAAAATTCACCAGAGCCCAAATGACTAACGGCGGTTAACTCCGTTAGTCATTAACCCTAAAAAACCCTAAAAACCCTAATTAACCTTAATTAAACCCTAAGAACCCTAACTTTAAAACCCTACCAGCCCACCACCCCCCCACACACCTATGGCCCTTCGAATCCGAGCCCACCACCGACGCTAGGCGACGAGATCGAGTGAGTGATGCAAACCGAAAAGTAGAACCGACGCGCCGGCGAGATCAAGGGAGGGGGGGACTGGTGTTGAACCGACGAGTGTGATGAAGGGAGAGGCGCGAGGGAGGTCGACGGGAGGGGGGGCCTGTATGGGGGTTCTTGGGGGGGGGGTTTGCGTGGGGGGCTGCCGGGGGGGGGAGGGGGAAGGGGCTTGCGTGGCTGGCTGGGGAGGGGGGGGGGGGTGGGTTGGGTTAGGGAGAGAGAGAGTTAGGGTGTTTAGGGTTTAGTTAGGTTTAATTAGATTTAATTAGGGTTTTTTAGGTTAATTAGTTAACGGAGCACTAACGTCCGTTAGCCAAAAGGGCATTTTGGGTAATTTTTTTAAAAGTCAGGGGTATCTGGTGAATTTTTTCATAGGTCAGGGGTATCTGGTGAATTTTGAAAAAAGTGGGTTTATTTGGTGAATAAATCTATTTGTCAGGGGTATTTGGTGAAAAAACCGTATTTAATAATATTGATAAGGTGAGTGAAAATGAAAAAAGAAAGTCACAAATAAGTTTCAGATAGTGTATTTAATAAGATTAAACATAAAAGCTTTTAGACTGATCTTTTAGTAGACTAATAAAGAACAGATATAATTCCACTTCTGTTTTGTCTCTGTTGCCGTGTCCGCGTCGGGATACGTGCAATTCAGATTAGCGAAGTCATATGTAGACAATTCGTCCGAAAATTAATGTTTGAAAGGGTAGATAGAAAGCACGTGCTTGAACACATCATCCTTGGTTTTAGATACTTGCACTGTTGCACATATTTCATCTTCTATGTTGGGCAGGAATACGATGGAACAGACTTTCGAATGAAGCTTAGATCTTTTCTTCTGTCTATTTCCCCTTGTCCCTTGATTCAGTATTGCTGATGGAAGCTGAATGCCTTGCTTGAATATATGGGTGAAAAATGTAGGTTGCTGAGGCTGAACAGACAACTGCTGGAGGTTTGCTATTGACAGAGGCATCCAAGGAGAAGCCCTCAGTTGGCAGTGTAATCATCATCTATCTTCAATCTCATTTGTTTTTCTGTATCGCGTTTCTAGATGTGACTGATTTCCTCATTAACGTTTATATTGTGGAACAGGTGATTGCCGTTGGACCCGGTCCGTTGGACGAGGAAGGTAATAGAAAACCATTGTCAGTGTCACCAGGGAATACAGTCATGTACTCCAAGTACGCAGGAAATGAGTTCAAGGGTAAAGACGGTTCAGATTACATTGTGCTCAGGGCGTCTGATGTTATGGCTGTACTTTCTTCGTAGTCCACAAATCCCAGATTCTCTGTAGTAGGTGGTAATGACTTTTGTAGCTACTGACGGGAGCATAAAAAGGTGTCTACTATAACAACTCTTGTGTCCATATGGTTGTGCTTGCAGTTTTGGTTGTTGAGTTCACATTTCATTTCAACTATGTATTCTAAACTTGAAAATGATATCATTAGAAACATTGAAATTTGAAGATTTGGCTCATGTTTCTGTTTCCAATTTCAAACGGCGTTTTTTTTTTTTTGGGGGATGAAACATGCTTGGTCCATTGTCTCAAATGCTCAATGAAAAGTCAGGCGAAGCGTGCTCTATCTCTGAGTTTATTGTGAAGCCGTAGTCTCCCGGCTTCTCCAATCCAAAGGAAGCAGTTCTGTGCTGGTCACGACCGATCTCTAGTGGCTTGAGGTTCAAATCACTCCTTTGCTTTATTCCCCTCCGATCCTAAAGGACTGCATATGTATTTCCTTTGGCAAGCTATGAAAGTCTAACTTGCGACACTAATCATT
Source organism: Beta lomatogona (assembly GCA_947646795.1). NCBI lineage: Eukaryota > Viridiplantae > Streptophyta > Magnoliopsida > Caryophyllales > Amaranthaceae > Beta > Beta lomatogona. The sequence continues at coordinate 71,660 of CANSNZ010001051.1, forward strand.
CAATATAAGAAAAGGTGTTGTTATCTTATGGCACTGAGAAGAAAGAGACAATTTTAGGTGTACAAGATATAACCAAACACGATTCCCATCAAAAACTAATTCCCGTCATAAACTTGTTAAAACGAGATAACATTAGAGAGAATTGCACGGGAAACTCTCATGGAAGTAAATTCTACAAAGAGTTTTGCTAAAAGCCAACTTGAAAGGTGGAATTTATGCACTGCTATCGAGAAGGAAATCGAGTTGTAGATTAGCTTGCAAACGTAGGTGTTCAACAAGCTAGATTAAAACCAGTCTTCTTTAAAGACCTCTAGATCTCAATAAAAAGTTTCGTGGAAAACATTGTAGGTGTGACATTGCTACGTTTTAGTTTGTAAATCTAGTTACTTCTCTTGGGGCTTGCCCCTTTTTAGCACGTAAAAAAAAACTCATGCAAGTATATAAGTGAGATATATTGAGAGATAACTACTCAGACGTGTTCGATAGTTTACAGAGCAATTTTTGAAGTAAGATGGAAAATATTGAATTGATCGTGACTATTTTTTCTCTAAAGAGAGCTTGGTATAAGACTTTCGTCAAGTGGATTTACCAAATACCTTATCTCACCTGTTTAATTAGTATTATTCTTCGTTTAATTGTATTTTTAGATAAAAAGTTCTAAAGAATTTTAGGTGGATATCACATGGGGGTGTCAGTTATCAAAACAATGCACATGATTAGTATATGATAAAGAACATGATTCCCGTTCAGAAAAAAATGAGAATACCAAACACTAGAAAGAAAGATGTGATATTGCAATGCGACATTCCTCGTCTCTTTTTGTACACTATTCTGTATTCCGGCTAACACATCTATCTAAAGAAAAACAACACTAACTACAAGAAAATCTAGTTCTGCTTGATTGCATTTACATTGCCATATCATAAGTGATACAAATGGTGACATAATTTTCATCCATCCCCTTTGCATATGGAGTAAGCAGTACTACAACACTACATCTATTACAACACTAGCTTTACAAGTAGGTTGCATGAAAACATACTCCGGTGCCAGAAGATAAACCAGGTCCATACTTCCTATTACCTAAGGGCCGATAGTTTAACTTCCCGCTCCTACCTCAATTTGGATACATTGTGAGTGGAGAGAGAATGAGCTCAAAAATGAAAATGTAAGTTACAATAACGTGTTCAGTCTATGAGTAACAGGCGGCCGAGGAGTTACAAGGATCCCGCAGCCTACCCAAGAATATATTGTATCAGCTGTTGATGAAAGGAACTGTTAGAAGAGCAAATCCATCATCCTGCCTGTCTTATCACGATTGCACCTTTCATCCAAAGATTTAACAGGCATACAGTGGTTTGCACTTCTGATAGGAAATCATACTGTGCTTGACATCCTCATCGGTTGAAGGAGGCAGCTGAGTGGTCGTCATATCTCCATGCGTTGCCACTGTCACTACCACTTGAAGCTTGATTAGGGATCGGTCCACTACCCAAATCTCCATCCAAACTCATCTGTTGGACCTCAATAGATGATAGTATCTTTATACTTTGAACACAATTTACAAATTCACTGTCATTGAGCAAGAGAAAGTTCAGGACTAGGAAATGGAATAAGCAAATTACGAATTAAAGATAAAAATAAGATAATAAAAAAATATGCACTTACTCCCATGGGTCATCTCCCACCAGTAGAATGTCATTTTCATGATCTACATACACCAGTTTCCAGTCCGTTCTTTGAGGATCTTCTAGTTGTCCTTCAATGCCAAACATACGAGCAAGATCACGCCTGAGCTCATCATATTCCTTGTAGCGGGTAACGTCAATGGATCTACCAACTGAGCCACGCTTTTGCACCTTTTGAGGGATTGAAAAGGAAGCAGAAATTAGTTCTCTCATACCAGCAAGAGATTAATCATTAGTGAAGCAGACAATCTGGTCCATATGAAAAGCATGTCCAACCGGTAATCATTGACGAAGTAGATCCAACAATCCAGTCCATATAACAGCATCGAGAGAGTGTTATGTTAAGCACAAAGTGAATAAATTTATATCAAGCAGAGGAACAATCCAATCAATTGCATGTCATGAAGCATTGAGAGAGTACTTCTAAAGGACCACTACAATGTGCTAAGACAAGTGGTGAAACATATTTGGAAACTTTGTTGAAAACTACCTAATAATTTAAACTTTTTTCAAAATTATCTATTCAGAACTTTTTTAAAAGTACGACTACCTTTTGACGAAAAAATTCAAATAATCTGGCCAATGGGGTCCACAATAAACGCTTCCCTTCTATTAAAACTTCTTCTTCCCATTAATTGTGCTTTTAAAAATCTCCAAAAAATAATAAGCAGGACAACCAATTACAATATAAAGAAACCATAAGCAGAACAACTAACCTTTGTATATGTCCTCATACGTTGAGTCTGGCTTGGCCACATTCCACCACCCAAAACAGCAGGGTCATTAATTGCTGCAACATCATTTGAGCATCCTGTTTTGAAAGGCATATTTGGAACCCCAAATGACTGGGAGCTCATAGCAGCAGCCGACAATTCTGTTTCAATATCTCTAGGAGCACCATTGTAATTAGAAAGCAAGTTATGAAGCTCCTTTCCCGAGTCAAAGTCCCTTGATAACAAAGTATCAGGCGTCAAACCATCCATAGCGGTTGAAAGAGGAATACTGTTCCTTGGATGGGACTGCACATCACCATCCAACCCAAAGCTTGGAAGCGATAGATTTTGCTGAAGTCCACTAGCATCCAAGCCATATGAAGTGACAGAAGAGGATGCTTCCAATGGATCAGTGATGATGCCATTGATCCTTGATGGTTCTATTACTTTAGAGCTGGGAATTTCATGTTTGATCCTAATATCAGATTTCTCTTGAACATCTTGCAACATATTATTATTGGGCTCAACAACTGAATGCTCGACTAGCATGTTCCGCACTTGCTGGTTGCGGTTCAAGAAGCTTGAATGGGGAATCTGGCAATTATTAGTAGAAGGTGATGTAGAACACGACGGAGCATCACCATCAGTTGGGCCAGATAGAGATCTTGCTATCCCACTTGTTTTCTGCATTCCCTGAAGTTGGACTGTTGACATCGGTGGAGAACTCATAAACTGGGATGTGGAAATAGTGCTAACACTCACTTGAGGCTGATACTGAGATAAAGGACGCTGCTGTAAAACTTGGTTTTGTTGAGCAGTATGTTGTTGGGTTGTTGCTTGATGCTGGACTTGTGAACTTACAGGAGACAGCAAAGGGTGTGACTGCTGTGGCTGGTGTTGATGCTGCTGCGCCTGCTGTTGTTGTGTCTGAGGTTGCTGCTGTAATTTTTGCATTAGCTGGAACTGAAGCTGGTGCTCTGAGAGGTTCTGTAGGACAGGTGGCCTCTGTGACAAACTCTCTTGAAATAACTGTTGTGAGGACTGTTGCAGTTGTGCCTGCTGCTGAAGCCTCTGGAGAACATTACTTTGCTGTTCTGTTTGCTGCTGAAACTGCATATCTGGAGGTAAAGATGCTATATGAACAGAATCTTTGTTAGCCGAAACATTTTGTGGGGCCTGGTTATTCCCGCCCACCATTTGCTGGTGATGAAGCTGAGAATACATTGGCGGCTGCGATGAATTCTGATTCAAGTTCTGGTTAGGAGAAACAAGACCACTATTTACAGAAGTTAATTGAGGTATTTGCTGCTTTTGTGGTGCAGGAGGTTGTTGTGGTTGCTGTTGTTGTTGCTGTTGCTGCTGATGTACCTGTTGTTGCTGCTGCTGTAATTGTTGTTGCTGCTGCTGATGTACCTGCTGGTGCTGCTGCTGCTGTAACTGCTGCTGGTGCTGCTGCTGTAATTGTTGTTGTTGCTGCTGCTGCTGCTGCTGCTGTAACTGTTGTTTCTGCAGCTGTTGTTGCAAAGGCTGTTGCTGCTGTTGTGAGTTATGAGGATTCTGCAACAATTGCTGGAGCTGCTGCTGTTGGGACCAGGCCACCGGTTGCTGCTGTAACTGGCCTACTTGATTTTGTTGGACAGCTTTGTTGAACTGGAAATTTGGCACAGACAAAGACGGGGCCTGGAAGTTCAACAACTTGGATGGATCATCAGTACCAAGGCCACCATGCAAGGCAGATGCTGTAAGCATGGATGGGAAACCCGCAGACTGTGCACCAGGAAACTGATTACTTTGTTGCATGCTCATCCATTGAACTAAACTCAAGCCAGGAAATATTGAGTTGGGAACATCTTTCATGCCAAAATCATCACCAAGCCAGGGCATTCCCCTCTTAAATATGCTCTCCATATCAGACTCATCATCTGCAAAAGACAATTATGTTGATGACCCCATTAAAAATAGGGAATAGGAACCACGTTCATCAACCACTATATTTAGCAGCTACCTGGCATCCCTGGTTGCTTAGGAAACTTCGGTCTGAAAAAGGTGGAGGACATATGTAGAAGGGTGTAACAACAGGCTCAATGTCCCAAATGGAAACTCGACTAGGTCGTTCCCCAGCTGTCGATTCATCCCATCCAACCTGTCAACAAGACAAAATGGAAAATTTTAATTTGAGGGGGGAGAAAATCAAACTACACTCAAAATAAGGTGAAGGAAAGCCTGAACATAAATGATACAGTCAGATACAAAATACAACCATGAGATTTTAACATGCACTTTCTCATGACTAAATTGGACGATGATAATGTATATGTATCAACAGTTGCATGGAAAAGAAAATATTGAAAAGTTTCAAACAGGAAAGAAACAGCAGGCAGAAGAAGTTCAGTAAAATTACAAATCAGTGCTGCCAGTATCACGCAAAATCGGGTACATATATGCAATTGTCTCTCAAGGTGTGATAATAAGAATTAGCAACCAATACAATTGATAGCTTTATTGCAGCAGAAACAATGCTCCTGAACAAATGCAGAATATGACATCTTGACTCAGAGCAGTACCTGGAGGTTACGCCACTGAGAGTTTTTCCATCGCACTGGATCAAGGTCACTGATGCCTGTTATAGTACCCATGTATCGCCGTACACCACACTCCTCAGTTTCAAACATCATCCTAAATCGCATCCCAAGTGAAACTTGGGTGTACATAGCTTTGTTATACTTGGCCAAGGGAACTACAAATTCAGCTGGGCTAGCTCTGTATAAATTTGTTCAATTCCAGAGGATTTCAGTCAGAAGAACTAATGAAAAATGAAAATCCTTCAAGACGTATTTGCAGTTCAGTACCTCGGATTATAAAATATTGTAAACGGACTGTTATTAGCAGCAGCATGAGCAGCAGCAGCAAGAATTCCAATATGCATGCTGTCGCTGGATATAACAGATGATGCAAGTGCAGGCTGCTGTCTATTTGCACGTCGTATACCTAATAGAAGGTGTGATTTCTCATCTCTACAAGTTATAAGTGAGCAATTGAATCAGATACATTACCTATTCCAACAAAATCCCCCAAGAATAAAGATCTTATAGTGAATAAACATGCCAGACTACTTACCTTATAAAGAGAACAGAATCACCAGCAAACAATCTTTTAGAACTAACAAAAACACTCCACCCTGTAGTCAGCAAGTGTCGTTTTGGTTGCCCTGAAATTAAGAAAGTTCGTATTATGTACTCACTCATTACACATTTCGGCTTCCCGCTCTAGTTAGGCAAAGCATTTTTGTAACATCAATTATACAGTCTCTCCAAAGTACAGAAGAAAATCAACCAGCTACGAAGGAGACATAACTCAATTAATTCTCCATCAAAAGCAAGAACCACATGGTGAATGAACCAAACCAACACTCTTTATCTTTTCTACCATCGTTTAAGCTCTCGTTTTTACTATAATTGAAAGTTGAGCCAAACTCACAGCATGTCCTAGGTTAAGTAGAAGTGCCAATTCTCACGGTACTCTAAGAATCAAAATCTATTGAAGCAGTCAGATCCAACAATCTCAAGGCGGGGGACCTAGAATTATCAAGCAACAAAACCTCATTATACAGAACATTTTTTTTTTGGGGGGGTGGAGGGGGAGATACTGATTTGATATTTACTCAAATCTTAGGGAGTCCTAATAAATTCTTTCAGACCAATCACTAGATGATTTTGGTATGGGAATATTATTTTCTCATGAAGCAAGGACCTTTGATGGCCCAGATCATTGGAGACTAGAACATGTTGAGATGGAATGGAAGTTTTAGACTGTAGCATACCTCGATAGATATGTCTAAAGGTCCATGCTTGGCTATGTAAATCTTTAGCCATCAGCTCTTGAGCAGGAGGTTGCATAGAAAAATCCTATCAAACATCTTCCACGTAAGCCAATAATAAGGTAGCGAAAAATTGACAAACAAACACAGAATCGTTTTGTTTGAATTTTAACTCACCAGAGGTGGGAAAATCTTCTCAGCAGCCCGACGAGGTACAGAGAAACCCCCGTGTGTGCTTGTGTCACTAGCTGTAAGAGTTTTGCAGAAGAACTCCGTAGGTTGCCTACTTTGTTTAAGAGCCATCTCTGAAGCAAGCAATGCGTCCCTATCATACTGCGAGATTGATGTGCAAGGAACAATCACAATAGAGAAGGAAAATTGCACAAGGAAAATTATATTCCTTCGAACTCTTCTTTTGGATTCTTAAAATAACGGCTGTATTACCTTATTAACAGGTTGAAGAGTCATTTGTGCATACACCTCATCAGTTTCCGGGTCTGCCTGATATAAAAGGAATAAAACATAAGGCTATACAAATGTCTAAATGTGAAAATAACAAGGAAGGCATCAATACAACATATACTCCTAGGATCCAATTTCATTCCTGAAATCTACTTGCATCAACTTAAAGTCACATTAACACAAGTATCTATCTAAGAAGTCGGCCAAAGAGGGGATCATAAACATCTTAATATCATCAGAATCCAAGAAATACACTGTGGTGAGATTGAGAAACATAGATACTGCCTTACATGTAGTGTGACATTATGGAGCATACAGATCAACTTTGAGGGGAGATTCGGATAGCTCGGGATGCCGTCGGTCTCCTTTTGCATAGAGGCTGCTACCTGCAAACAATAAAATATAATTTCAAAAAAAAAAAGTTACAAACAAGATAGTTGTAACTCCAATAGAGGAAAGAACTTAGCATTAACAACAAATCTTGCATAAATGGAAACTGCCATACTTGCTCACTGTGGCCTTGTGGGAAGTAAACCACAAGGCTTCCAACAGGAGGCACAGCAACAAGTGGTCCAGCACAGGCATGCCACAACTCTGAATTTATGACCCTTCCCTCTGTCAGAGACAACCAAAAACAAATGGTTCAGAGAAACAATTGCACAAATTTAGGACAAACATTTAATCTTACAGTAGACAAACTAAAAACAAGAGATCATCAAACTGAGATATAACCATAGCACAATAACCAAGAGAAAAATCATTCCATGACAACTAAATGGCAACTAATCTGACTAAATAAGAACATATTTCAGACAACCCAGAAAGGAAATTACAACAAAGAGTAGTTACTCACTTTACACCACCCATAATTATGAAATATATATATAATTTTTGAAGAAGATAAAAAAAAAAATTAAATGAGGAATTTAAAAAATTTATATAATACCCATGTTTTATGAAGTGGAATCACTGAATCAGTCAGAAGTATTCATGAATATATTTGCTAAGAGATATTAATGGCTAGAGCCTAGAGCAGTGAAAAGAATATATATGAAAACAGGAGTTTCAGAGCTCTTTTTTAAGCTGCCAGAGGAAGAGAAATGTCAACTTCAATCTTTATCCTATTATTGATTATGCTCCTTTGTTTCTTTGTTTCTTTATTTTTTTTTCTTCTCTTTGGATGGATTATGTTCCCTTCTTCTGGTTAGTTGATTGTATGCAAACAACAAAACAAACAGAAATCAAAAAAATTACCCCCACCCCCCAAAAAAAAGGAATTTTTTTTTTTGCTAATCTAATACTATTGAAAAAAAAGTTAATTCTGTCATGCTAATGTGAACCATAATTACATCCATATCATCATAAAAATTCAATTCCCCATCAAAACTATTGGCCCAAAAATATCATAATTAATATAAAAAATCCTAGCTTTCAGCACATAATTCAAAAATGAAATTCCCAGACCATACAACTAAACAAAACATCAAATTTCACCCAAAAATATTAATTAAGGAAAAACATTTTATTTGGAAAAAATGAATGAAGATTTTTTTTTTAACAACAACCCAAAAAAGAACATCAATCACCTTCTCCAGGATTAGCCATGAGACCATTTGAAGGAGCCTTCATGATTATGAAATCCTTCTTCTACAATCAAACCCACTTTAATAATTATTCCAAATATTAATCAACTTTTTTCTTCAATCTTCTACAATTTGAAGCTGCAGCATTGCCTTCATCACTAAACTTGATTCAACACCCACATTCATCACTGATCCCAAAAATCACTCAAAAAGCAACAATCTCGCTCATTTATACTTCCATTTTCAAGCTCAAATTCTCCAAAATCAACCCCAAAAAAGTCAATTAAAAAGATGGGAAACTTTCTCCAGAGATCAAGGAGATTAGCACCAATGAAATTGAAGTAAAAATAATAACTTCAACACATATACAAACAAACAAACACCCACTTCCTTCAAATCATAAAAAACCTCCCAAAAATACAAAAAACTAAATTCTACCCAATATTAAGCTGCAAAAAATACTTCAAATTTGCAGAAGAATTAATTATTTCAAAAAACAGAATCTGGGTTCACCGGAGAAAGTTGATTTTCCGGCAAAAAATGAAGGTTTTCCCATGGAGGAGAGAGAAAATACTATAATTAAAGGAAAAAAAAAGTGTGAAGTTTAGAGAGAGAAAGTAGAAAGAAAGAGAGAAAAGCAGCTTTTGAAGCAGAGAAGGAGGAAGAAGAAGAAGCCGACATTCAACAGACTGGAGCAGGTCCCTCTGCTCTTTCTTTTTCTCACTTGTAAATTTTAATTTAATTATTTTTATTATTTAGTTAATTTTTTTTACTATTTGTTTATTTAATGTTGCCTTTTTTATATTTTTTGGGATTTATTATTTGCTTCATCCCACCTCCTCAAGAACTCAACTTTCTCTTTTTACCTTCCTAAGCATGCTCATTGTTTAGCTCTTTGCTTGTTCCTCTTGCTTTCTTGTGTTTTTTTTTTAAAAAAAAAAATCTAAGATATGATTTCACTTTTATTATTTTACTTTTTTTGTGTTAATTATGCTCATTTTTTGTTTTTTGCTCCCTGAAAATCCTCCCCATTTACATTATTTTAGTTTGAACCTATTTGCATGTCCATGTTGGAGTAGGTTGTCACTTGCCCACTAATGAAAGGAAAATTACATGTAGGTCATGTCCATTTTACCTTATTTTGTATTACAGTGAAATTATGATTGTCGATTTTGAAATTTATTTTTTCCTGATTAAAAGTTAAGAGTTGTTTTAGGATAATTAAGGGTGCATTGTTTTCACCTTAAAAACTCGAATTTATCTAAAATTAACTTAACTTATCTAAACCGATTGGACCTCGATTCAACTTAATGGATCCGATTCAACTTAATGGACCTAATTTGATTGGAACTTATTGGACTTGCTTGGACCTGATTGGAACTTATTATACCTTATTGGAACTAATTGAAACTTATTAGACCTAATTGAAACTTATTTGACCTTATTTGACAAAAAAATTGATTAGTGATAACATAAATACTACCTCTAAAAATTAGTTATGACATATAATTACTAAACTTTACCCTTCAAAACAATAGTAATTATTAATCTCTTATAAATAACATTTTCTAATAATCACTTATGATTATTATTGTTAACCTTATATTTATTTATTTTTTTGATTTGGTAAGATTGAATAACCTCTGCGGGCCGCTGCATCGCCGGGCCGAAAACAGAGGCCCAGGCACTTGGAAGGAGGGGGGTTGTAAGGGGAATTCTCCTCCAAATGCCCCTCACTTGGTGGGATTCGAACCCTTGACCTTAAGGTCATGAGGTGAAATTCCTACCAAGTGAGCCAAGCAATTGTTAACCTTATATAACCATGATTATAATAGTATATTTTTTAGTGATAACATAATCAACTAATTGTAATATAAATAATCTAATCATAGATAATAATACACGCTTATATTACAATATAATCATAGTGGTACTTTAATTAAAAATTTAATTTTAATTTATTGATCATTGACTATTTGGACATTATTAGACCAGATTAGACCTGATTGAAACTTATCGGAATTTGTCATACCTTATTGACCTTATTGAAACTTCTTTGAACTTATATGAACTAATTGGACCCGAAACTTATTTTTTAAGGGGAAGATAATGCACCCTGAGACTGAATTTTGTTGCTTTATTTCTATATTTTCTCTTATATAGTATATATTTTTCTCTATTTTCTCTCTTCTCCCACAAAATCCTAATTTTCAACCAAGGGGCTATTGCCACCCTTTTGAATGGTGGTAAGCCCTTTTCTCCTTTTGTTACTAGTTTTTTATGTTAGTGTTTCTAATAAACTTCAGTCTCTCTCTAATGGAGAGTTTTTCTACCCATATATTGAGATTTATCTCTCTCCATGTGAGAGTTTGAAGACTTTGTTTTTGGGTTTTTTTTTGTGTAATTCAAGAGGTTGATTTGTTGATCGAAATTTGTGTGGGGTTACAACAGATGTCTGTACTTTGTTTACAATCACTTGAATTGAATCCAGTTCTACTTCAAAACTACAAAAGATCGATGACCCTTGTAGAAGGCCGCATCGAGCGGCGATGTGAAAGACGATGGTTTTCAAAAGTGTTAGATCTACTCAACGATCGTGGTTTTGTCATATTAGAATTGTATTTATTTCATTTTGATATGTAGTTGTTTAATTCTGACTTCTATTGTAGATGTCATATGACTTTGAATCAATTAAATAATTTTAATTTAAAAGAAAATTAATAACATATAATAAATCACCCAAATTATGATTTACTACTAAATATAAAAATTAAAGTGATGCAACTAATTTGATAAAGGTTTTTTATCGTTTATACTCCATCAAATCATTCAGATGCTACCTCGTGAAATTTAGTGGTAATTGGGTGATATTGAGCTACAAACCTTAATGTCCATGTTTTTGTCCTTTTATCTCGGCCCTATACGGCTATACCTTCAAAAAGCTTGTAAATGTATAGGTGTTGGAGAGTTTTTAAGGGACTATGAATATCTCATAGTTTTGGGCAAGTCGTTTAGTTAGTGCCTTTAGTGGTGCATCCACACACACAAAAGTTGTCGATCATAAGTAGATATACCAATCATGGACTAAAAGAGCTTATATTATAGTTTATACATTTCTTATTTGTACTTAGAAAGAAAACTTTCCCTTAATTAGATCTAACTCTACTATGCAAGCTTTGAAGGGGAACATGTCCAAACACAGATTCCTTAACTCAGTTTATATCCAAGAATTCTCACCTAGAACTTTTAGGAAACCCAAATCAATATAAGGGAAAAATGTTTGCAAATGAGAAACGATCCTTTTTGGAGGTCATATTTAGAAAAAAAGAGAGGTGATAAGGTTGATGCTATGATTATGATTTATGTGGAGGTGGTGAATCAAGAGTGGTTAATTTTCTTTTGCACCATAATAATTGTATCATTTCATGTTTTGAGAAGTTAATATTTATTGCATCATTTCTATATATCAAGCTAAGGATTCACACCAATAAGGTATCAGAAGGGTTAATAATACCAAAGTAGAAATATATTATTAAGTAGAAATATTTAATAGAAGTAATTATTAAAATCAACACCAGCCATATCACTAATAAATTATCTTACCACCAAGGTACATATATATGTATATTAAAAGGTCAAGAGTTCGAGACTTCTTAAGCAAATAATTTGGTAATTTTCTAGATAATGTCATGTCATGCAAGACGTGACGCCAAGTTAGAGTATAAGAATGCCATGCTAGATATAAAGTGGTGCCACGTCAATGTTTGATAATGGAGTGATACATGGCGACCTACAATAATTGCATTGCTTACAAAAAAAAAACTAGGGTTTTTAGAAAGAAAAGAGAGATATGTAATATCTTTACTAGAATTAGTACTATATATACTTCAATTGTTTTTCCCTTTATTTATACGACTTATTCAAACTAATCCGAAAATATTTTCAAACCAATTTCAACTTTTAAACAATAAGATTGTTATAAATCCAAGACAAATGCTCATAATGCTTATAGGCCGGATCAAATCGGCCAGGATCGATCGGATCGGGTCACCGCATCGATCGAAAAAATAAGTTCGGATCGATCGATCGGATAAGTTCGGATCGGATCGAGATAAGTTCGATCGATCGGATAAGTTCGGATTATGCTTATATTTAAAAACTTATTATTATTATTATCATCATCATGATTATTATGAATATTAGGCTATGTTCTTTTCGTCTGGTCTGACCTGAATTATTCGATCGATCCGATGCGATCCGATCCGCGATGATCCTGTCTCGATCTAACCGATCTAATCCGATCTAACGATCCGATCGAACTTTTTCGATCCTGGTCCGATCCGATCCGAACTATTCCGATCGACATTCCGATCTCGATCCGATCCGAACTTTTCTGATTTACCCAACTCGTGCAATATACTATTTCTTTTCTGATCTGATCTGATCTGAACTATTCTGATCTGATCTGATCTGAACTTTTCTGATCTGATCTGAACTTTTCTGATCTGATCTGATCTGATCTGATCAAATCTGAAATAAGCACTAGAGTGCTTAAATAAGTTGAAAAGAACATAGCCTTAGTATTACTAATGCTATTATTGTTATTGTAATAATTATTATTATTGTTGTTGTTGTTGTTGTTGTTATTATTATTATTATTATTATTATTATTATTATTATTATTATTATTATTATTATTATTATTATCATTATTATTACTTTATACAATTACTATTACTATTAATATTACTATTTACTAGTATATTTGTTCAAAAAGATTATTATTATTGTCGTTGTTGTACTTATTAATTATTAATATTGGTAATTATTATTAATGTCGTTGCTATTATTATAAATGTCATTGATATCACTATTTGAAGCTATTTGTGTTCAAGAAGAAGAATGTTCTTTTGGTATTTGTAAGTGTTCTTTTCTTATATTTCTTCTAATTAATAATTTTGATATGTGATGTTCTTTTTGATGTTGTACATGTAACGAACATGACAATAGTATATGATGATTATTTTTTAAAAATAATTTTGGTAGAATAATATAAATTATATATTACTAGTTTATATAACATATGAGTAGCATGGGATAACCTAATGGTGTTGTCATCACGTTCAAAATTTTCCCTACAAAGGATTTCAACTTATCTTTAAAAACAAAGTTTATATAGAACAAGACAACGATAATAACCATTTTGTTCAAGATCATATGATTATATATATTTATAGGTTTATTTATAATAAAAAAGAATAATTTATTGATATAACAAATAACATGTTGTTAGTTAAATCCAAACATGTCATCAATATAAAAATAACATCTATCCTTTATTTTTAAAATGTGTTCTCTAAATAGATCTTGTATGCTCTTTCGGTATATGTTCTTTTTTTAATATCATTATATGTTCTTTTCATTACTACCTAAATTCTTATTATTAACGGACCTTGAACATGAGTGTTATTTTATTTTTAATTTTTTTGGGCCCCTTTCGGGAATCCCGTGGTAAGATGAATTTTCTCGGGCCGCCCTCGCACAGGTCACTCACCTAAAGACCCAACAAGCGCCAACCCCCCCTCCCCCACCCACAACAATATTGAAATATATGCTTCCACCAAGATTTGAACCTTGGTCTCTCATGTGGGAGGTAAGAAGCCATACCATTGGACCCAAGAGTCCTTAGTCTTTATTTTGTAATTGTATGTTCATATACTAATGTGCTCTTTTTCAAAAAAAAAAAAAACTAATTATGCATAATAATAATAATAATAATAATAATAATAATAATAATAATAATAATAATTATTGTTATCTATATTATTATTATTATTATTATTATTGTTATTATTGTTATTATTATTATAATATTATTTATATTATTATTATTATAAAATTATTATTATTATTATATTATTATTATTATTATTGTTATTATTATTGAAAGTTGTGCATACTAATAAAATGATAGTAATAGTAATACTAGTAATGAAATACAAAGTAATAATAATATTAGTAATAATATATTTTTTAATGGATAAGTTCAGATCAGATCAGATCAGAAAAAATAAGTTCCGATCAGATCAGATCAGAAAAAATAAGTTCAGATCAGATCAAATCAGATCAGATAAGTTCATATCATAAAATTTCAGGTGAACTAAACATAGCCTAAACTGTGCAGCATTAAATGTTAAGTTTCTATTTTTTGTTAAAAAGTAAAAAACAATGTAAGTGTTTCCCTATAAAAATGAATCTATTTATTCAAATAAAACAAGATTCCACTTACCTTAATTCCCGTGTAAAAACAAAATCAGGCCTTATATTATGGGACGGAGGGAGTATTTATAAATACTCCCTCTCGTCCTATAATTAATGTTTACTTTTTTTTCACGAGAATTAAGGAGAATGGAGGCAATAGTAGAATTCTCCAAGAAAATATTTAATGAAGTACTTTTTTGGTACTTTTGTCTTGGAACTACTTTTTTATTTTCTTTTTCCTTAAAAAAAACCATAAAACAATAAATGTTTCTTGGAATGGTGTAAAACAATAAATAGAGGCACACATTTTGAAAGAAAGGTAGGGGTATTTTAGAAAGTTTGTGTAAAAATTAAGGATAATTTAGTCTAAATAAATTGATAAAAAAATAAAATAGACACAATATTTTGGGACTCCAAAAAAGGAAGGTAAGCACTATATTATGAGACGGAGAGAGTAGTTGATAAATTTTTTATTGTCTATTTCTAATAGGTATTCTAATCAATGGATAGATATACTAGTAAATAAAAACTAATGTCACCATACATTTTGTTGATAATCCAATTGCTTTTCAGTATTCAGCACCAATATATTCACATGTCCCTAAGAAACTAAAATAAAATCCATCTGCTTTTTCACCACCAATGTATTAACTTTTTCATCGAAAATATAATAATTCTAACTTTTGAAAAAAAAAAATCAAAGGGGAAAACTTTTGATGACACAATGTAAAAGGGCACTAGCCGCAATAGCCGGAGATTGAGAATGATATTTCACATGTCATAAACTCTATTCCGACATTGTTATGCATAAAATTTAATTTTAAAGCTGCCTGATTACTTTGGGCCAATATTTGGATTTTTACTATTAATTTCTGGTTAGTTATTAATACGCAATTAAAGAGTGGGATTATACTGTACTTCTGTGCAGAAATTACGCTGAACCTAGACCGTACCACAGCGGAAGGAGATAGGATGGATTCTCCTCAATTATACCATATAGAGTATAAATCAATGCTGATGTTTAGTCATACATGGGGATCATTAACTCATGTTATCAGCAAAATTAGAAACATTAATAAAGGCATATCAACTTTTGTTTTTGAGGGAAGGCATATCAATTTATTACTCCATTCGAAATACAAGTCTTGTTGATATTAATGCAACTTATTTCCATTTTTAGCTTCTTGTTGATATAATTATTCCCTTTAGTTAATTATAGTGAAATTTTCATCAATTGGAGAATTGTCAATAAAAGATTGTATTGATAATATAAATTCACGGGTTCACCTATAAATATTAGAGGTGGGCATGGGCCGGGCCAGCACGCGGGCCGGCCCGACCCGGCACGGTTTGGGGGCCCGGCCAAAGACGAGCCCGCTCAAGGCCCGACCCGTTGTTCGCTTCGTGGGTCGTGGGCCCGCCACGGTCAAGAAATTTTATTTTAGGCCCGCACCAAGCACGAGCCCGCCTATATGGCCCGTGGGCCGGCCCCGCCGCCGAACGCCCTTTTCTTTGTTTTTTAGCCTAAAACTACCAAAAATCCTAAAAAACAACATAAAACATGGGCCAGGCCCGCAGAGGCACGAGCCCGGCCCGCGGCCCTGGGCCGGGCTGTGGACAAAATCTAGAAATTTTAGGCACGGCCTGGCACTCACGGGCTCGGGCCCGGCCCGCCATTTCCTCAAGCCCGCGGGCCGAGCCCATGAACAGGCCCGGCCCGGCCCATGCCCAGGTCGGCCTATAATATTGTCTATATAGATTCTGATATAAAGTTACATTTAATATTGCATTGATATTATCGAATATGCCTTATACTTCCTCTGTTTCTTTTTGTTCATTTTATCTGGAATCTTTGCACTATTCATAAGTGAAGAGAATTTAAATTTTATTTGGGCCAAAACTTTTATAAATTTTACTAATATGTAACTAAAGATATTAATGATATATAAAATGTTCATTGACAAACTTAAAAAATAGGAAGAACCTTTTGAAACGGAGGTGGTAATTTAGAACTTGCTATTTGAAATGCCTAAAAATTAAGGATAAAATATAGAGTAATAGCTAGTGAACCTGTTAGCAGTGGTTCACTTGATGTTTATAATAAGTATTAGCTGGCTTTGTTGTGTTTCATAAAACATGCACATTTAGTTTTCGAAAAATTTGATTCCACAGTGTTGAACCTCATGTGAGGTTGTGCATATGTGAATTGTCTCACATTGAAGAAGAGAAGAGTAAATAACCATCTTATAAGTTAGAGAAGTTACTCCATCCATTCTTGCCAATTGGTTTAAGATGAAACCTCCCTTAAGCTTGTAGGTTGTCTGAATTTTGAGTAGACAATCGTCATATATTGATGGTTTATTTTTAAATTTTTTTTCTTAAGAGTAATTATGGAAATAAACCCCTTAGCCAATTAGAGATTTTCTAAGATAAACATGTAGTCTACCTTAAGTTGGTGGTACATAATACTTTTTTTTTTTTCCTAGCTTGCTTATTTAAGAACGTGCCATCTTATTATGGCCTTATAGAACACCTAATTTGAGATAGACGAAATATATATTTTTATAGAAGTATATGAAAATTCATTTATAGTATTTATTTAATTAGTTAAAATTAATGAATCCCATAACAACATATTTTTAACTAACTTAAACAATATTAAGTTCTAAATTTGCCATAATGTAGAAGTTGACTAATTTAATTGCGGCTTCTGTTTTACTCCTATCTCATATACAATTTACATAAAGAGATTTCAAAATTATTTACAACCTATTGATGACAGTAATATAGTTTTATGGTACTATTTTTTGGTGAAGAAAAGTCGTCACATGTTTCATTGCTAGTTAACCGATCATCAATGTCTTGATCAATTTACGACACTTTTATTTGTTCTGGTAAGAGCCATTTTACCACCTCCTTCATTGTGGTAATAAAAATTTATAAATCTTAAAAGTTATATTAGGGTGGAGAAGCATCTTCATGAGAGTATTCTTATTAAACTAGCTATGTTCAATTCATTATAATTACGTGTTACTAGAGGAATTTCATTAACCTTACGAGCTATTAGTACTTGGCAAAATTAATACAATTTTTTATGTACTAATGATCTCCAAAAATCTTGCTGATTATACTTATTATATTTGGTGGCTTATGCTTGAAATCTAGTTGTTGCTCTCCAAATCCTAACATATTTTTCCTTTTCGAAAGGTTTTATACAAAAAATTTATGACATACTCCAACTAGATACCTCTCAAGACCAAATATAAGAAGGATTTGATGACCAAAAGATATACTCCCTCCGTTTCATTTTAATTGTTACACTTTGACATTTTACACTATTCACAAGTTGTACTTTGACCCTCATTTGTGATTTATACATGAATAAAAATATAGTTGTGTGAGATCTTGTTAGATTCGTCTTAATATGTATTTTATTAATATGTACTTTTTATAATTTTTACAAATACAAAACTAGAGATATATATCCTCAAAGTTTTACATTGGCATGCGTGAAAAGTGTAAGTGTAACTATTAAAAAGAAACGAAGGGAGTATCAAATTTTTTATTTTTCCTCTAAAAGAGAGTTATACTATACAAAATCACAAAGTTGGACATGCATATATAAATATTGCTCATTCATTATATGACGGGAAAGTTGGGACTTGGGTGTATAACTATATGTCTTACGTTATGTGTGTACCAAAAGTATTTGGCATATTATTTCTTGGAAAAGGAACCCTTAACCACCAATTATAATTGAATCCAATAATAATTATGAAATTGGTGGAGATAATGGAGCAAGAGTCCGTATTCCGTACCAAGAGACAGGTCAAGTCTCAAGGATGCACGTTGCAAACCAATTAAGCAAATGTTGTGGAGTGAGCTCTGCATATATGGAAAATTGTGGCTAGTTTTTCTTTTCCATTCTTTAATTGAAAATTGTTCTTGCAGAAAAGTTATGGCTACTAGAAGCTGATTGATTGCCCTTCTGATTTCCCATTTGTTATATAATTACTTCATGATATTATAACATGGGGATATATATTAAGGAATGGTTGTGATCATCATCTTTCATAAATAGTTTATGATAACTAGTATAGTACCGGTGCGATGCACGGTTTATACAGTTCAAATTATAAGTTTGTACCACTCTATATATCTTATTTGAGTGATGATGTTAACTATTTTATTTGAAGTTTAATAACTTACATATCACGAAAAAATTAATTACAATAGAGGCTATGATTTAGTATTGATCAACTCGCCGCAATACAAAATTTCACATCTATACTTTACGCTACTAATTGCAATAAAAAATTAATCATTAAAACGTTTTAATTTTATTGTCGTATTTTAGAACCTTAAAAGATTTTTATTGCATATGAATATCAATCTTTTTTTAGAATTAATATTATATTTCCAATTGGTAGTTAGATATTTGTACATTAGAAGCACAAATGAAAGTAAAAAACTGATAAACCTAAAACTACCTATGTTCTTTTGATTCCTCTTACTTTCTTTTTTGGAATGTATTTTCTTGTTCTTCCGACTTTACTTTCGCCTCACAAAAACTACCCAAGTGACTCCAATGGTCCACTATAACCCTTACTACTGGGTTTCTTTCTAAAAGCTTATTCTAAAATACAATTAATAATTAAGAACATAAAATACGGAGATAGTATTTTAACATATATCAAATCCGTAAACGTTTAAGATTTTTCCCAATAAAAAAAGAGTAAAAGTTTAAGATTCATTGAGACTAATTTAGAAAATAAAACATTGCATAGCTAAATAAATAAATATATAGTACTTGTTTATTAATAAGATACAAGTCATCTCATAATTAATCAATAACCTGAATGCAACAAAAAAAGAATTTATCAATACTAATATAGGCCCCCAAAAGGAGAGTGAATAAATTAAACTTCGTTGTTAAACCTAACCCTTCAGATCAAGGAAGTCCCACTAAGTTTTCTTTTTACCACGAACGATATTTAAGCTCTTCTTAGATAGGCATAAAAATATTCATTTGGAGATGTATATTAATATAGCATGACTTTACAAGTACTTAAGTTGTAAGTTGTAACTAGTTAGTGGTAAGGAAATAATCCTTCAACCTTAAGATTGGGAGTCCGACGGGGCCCTTCATCTTACCAAAAAAAAAAAGAAAAAAAAAGATAACTAGTAAGTACTACTATATATAACCGTGAACAAGCAGATAGGGCATAGCGCCATGTGTTTAGATCCTCTATAGTTCTAAAAACACTCTACAAGATAGAGTTTGAATAATATCAACCATTGAATAAAAAAAATCAACGGCTCATATATTATGTTTCCAAAACTCCCCTATTTTTTTTCATCAAAATCTACCCCTTTATTTCCCCTTCCTACCAATATAAGCCATTGATTTTCAAATGTATGATTCGAGATACAACTCTATCTTGTAGAGTTTTATTAAAACTCTAGAGGATCCAAACTCATAGGGCCATAGGGGCGACGAGAAGCAATCCACTTAGGCTATGTTATTTTCAACTTATTTAAGCACTCTAGTGCTTATTTCGGATTTGATCGGATCGGATCGGATCGAAAAGTTCGGATCAGTCAGAAAAAATCAGATTAGATCAGAAAAGTTCAGATCAGATCACATCAAAAAAAATTCAAGCCTTATCCTTAATTCTTTTTCTAATAATAATATTATTATTATTATTATTATTATTATTATTATTATTATTATTATTATTATTATTATTATTATTATTATGATGATGTAAGAAATGACATGACATGGCAATACGACTAGAACTGATCAACACGAAATAAATGGATTCAATTGATGTATGGCAGTAGTTGAAATTCTCGAGCATGCCTTGAGGAGTTGTTGTTGTTGTTATTATTATTATTATTATTATTATTATTATTATTATTATTATTATTATTATTATTTACTTTTATTAGTAGTAAAAAGTAGGTAATGCTACAATAGAATGTAGTAGTTATTGTAAGTGCTTTGGAGTTGTAAATTTTAATTATATTGACAAAAAAGTTGCTAATAATAATTGATAATAATAATAATAATAATAATAATAATAATAATTTCTTGGACGTTAATAATAATAAGAATAATCAAACAGAAAAGTTCAGATCAGACCAAATCAGAAAAGTTCATATCAGATCAGACCAGATCAGAAAAGTTCATATAAGATCATACCAGATCAGAAAAGTTCAGATCATATCAGAAAAGTTCAGATCACATCAGACCAGATCAGACGAAAAGAACATTACCTTAGAAAATCAATAATATAAGTATATTATCAAGTCAGACTTAAGAAGTAATAATGATGACATGAAATATTACTAGTTATAACTTAAGAGAAATTCCCCTAAAAAAAAACTTAAGAGAAATTGGTAGACGTTCTGATTAACACGTCAAGGATAATGGAAGAGATAAGAAATAATAGAAATCTGATCTTAGTCATTTCTATAGAATGAAATTGGAAAAATGGATATTACCAATCCCAATTACGTGGTTTATATGTTTTAAAATATCCTAACTTTTAACTATTTTAGAGTAGTTCTAATTTTGGAAGCTAACACTCTTTCTAAAACGGTCTTTATCATAATTAACCTGTTGAATCAGTTAATCAAAACACGTGATTATACTATTTTATAAGTCCTTTTTCACTTAACTTGAGCGAATAGAAGTATGTCATATATCATAATAATTGATTTATCATAGTAATATGTAAATGATAGTTTTAGAAGGAGACTTTAAATTTGAGATCAAAGTAAAAATAAAATTGAAACCTTCTAAAGCAAATTGCTCGTAATTGGAATTGATGGTATCAATTCTCCTTAGTACTTTTGATGTCGGGGCCAGCTAAATGGCATTTGCAATTTTATCACCACAAAAATAGGTAAAGTTGATGAGTTAAGATCCTATATATATATATTCATTGAGTGCGTTTTGGATGTAACAATGCTTACACCATAATTTATCGTGTAATATGCATAATGACATAGACTATGCAAAACAATGACTTGAATTTCATGTCATTTATTTCGTGTTATTTGAGTTTCCTTTATAAAAGAAGCGGTGGTTTGTGGATTGTTATACCATAAATTGTGAGAGTAATTACACCCAAGAATTTGTGATATTCATTTCCTCAAAAAAAAGTATAGACTATTTTTTAGATCGATAGTGAAGTGTGTGTGTGTATATATGATTAAGTTTCTCAAATTCTCACTATTACGACTACCTATATTACTTCAATTGAATATGGTGAGAATGAAACAATTTTTATAGAAACGATTTTTTTTGTAAAATATTGATATCTTTAGTTAATTATAAGAATTTAGATAACATGGCAACCAATTTTGAACAGTGAAAAACAAAATAAAAGAGAGAGATCTAAAAGCAAAATTAGCAAAAAAATTATAAAGTTTTCCAAATCATTCTTACATATCGACCACATAAATGAATTAACTCTTTGATAAAATGGACTAGTAAATAAGCCTCAATTGTACACCAATAATATATATGGAAATGTGAGAATAGTTTACTAATAATTCATTTTAATAAAAATATAATATTTTTAAAGGTATCATATTATAATCCTTTTTAAGAAAAAAATAATCCATTTAGAAGATTGGGCTCTGCAAGGGAAAAAACAATTATAATACAGCCAAAATGGATTACAAATTGGTAAAAGAAAGATTACTATAGTGTTCTAACATTCTCATATATTAAAGTTTAGGTGCTGATATAATTCTTCTATGAGAATGTTAGAGCATTGGAATAGTTATTCATATTAGTATGAATCAAATCCTTTATGAAAAGATCACATGATAATCATTTTTTTTTTTTTTTCCTAAAATTGTAATCATTTAGGAAGATTGATTCAACAAGGAGATTATGATAACATGAGAACACTTTGTTATAATGCTTCTTAACCAATATGTAATCCATTTCGGCTAAATTATAACATCTTTTTCCCTTGTGAGACCAATCTTCCAAATGGATTATATTTTCGGGAAAAGGATCATCATATAATATGTCAAAAAATGATTATATATGTACTAAAAATGGATTATAATTTCACCATTCTCATGTTTTCATATAAGAAGCGTTCTCATGTGAATTTTAATCTATATTTATGTGGTCAATTTACTATATTAGGATGTCCTCATTGGAAAGAAATTCCACATAGCTAGGAACGCCTCCCACATTCCTTATCTCTCTTTAGTATCTCTACAACCCTTATTCTTTATAATTACCAACTATTAAGTTTTGCTTTGTTTTTTTTATAAGATAAGGAAAAATAAAAGCTTAGGAGACCCTCCTCACGAGGGGCACTCCTAAGGCATCGTTTATAAGGAATTGATGTAAAGAAGAAGTAGTACAAGGGGTAATCTGAAAACTATTATCAACTAAATGATCAACATTTGCTATCCAATCTGCCGCTGAGTTGGCTTCTCGAAATATATGTTGAGCATGCCACGAAGTGAATTGTTGCAGAAGAAGTCGAGTGTCCTTAATAATATGATCAATTTGCCAAGGTGAGGACCAAATACCGTTTAGGACATTGATGACAAGGAGATTATCACCCTCAATAAGAATGTTGTGGATACCATTTTGAAATGCCAAAAGAACTCCTTTGTGAAGTGCCAAGGCTTTTGCTACCATTACTGACGTGAGGCCAAGGTTATAAGCTTGGGCATGTTGAACTTCACCCAAATTGTTGCGAATGATGACTCCCGCTGCTGCTTATAAAGAAGTTACCGAGCCGTCGAAATTGAGTTTTGAGGAGTGAGGTGGAGGTGGCTACCAAGCCACCATAAGATGAGAACGGGGGGAAAGGGAAGAGGGGGGGGGAAGCTTCTACTTGAGGAGTAGCCGAACTTAGTCGAAGATCAAGGTTGGTGTGAGTGCACCATTCCTTAAAGGCAGAGGTGGATTTATGAAAAACTCTTAAAGAGTTCCAACTCACATTGTGAAATATAACTTCATTACGTTCTTTCCAAATGCGCCAAAGAATGAAGGCTAATTTTTCCATAGTGTGTCGATGAGCTCGAGGGAAGTAATTTGTGGAAGAAGAGTATCCCGAAGAGAGGAGAACTGAAGCCATGATTGGATTTGAGGGAGGTTCCATAAAGTAGTTGTGGTAGGGCAATGTAGGAAGAGATAATCAAGAGGTTCGATGGAATTACCGAGAGAGGGCAATGGTTGAAGGAAATGATATTACGGGCATGAAGAATTTGACGGATAGGTAAGTTATTGTGGACAAATTTGCCAAAGAAAGATAGTAATTTTAGGTGGAATATCAAGGTTCCAGATCCATTTAAAAGGACAAGGGGAGGTAGTAGGCAAGTCCTGAGCTATCCAAGTTGTAGATTTCATAGAAAAAATTCCGTTGAAAGTGGGGCCCCAAATTGGAGTATCCGACACGGGGCTTAAAGTGGAAAGGAATACCATTAATAATGGTAACAAGGTGGGGCGGGACATAGTTTTTAAGCTTATCAAGCATTCCACATAGCATTTGTAGAAATACAATCGGCCACTTTTAGGGCGGGATCAAATTGAGAGGGAGATAAGTTGAGCATCCGGGCTAGAGGTTGCGAAGTAGCACAATTATCAACCCAAAAAAGAATGTTGTTTCCTCGTTCCAGCTTTTCCATCTTATACCTTTGCGTAGAATTTCTATTTGGCTTAAAAAATTTTCTCCATATAAGTGAGTCTTTGGCCTTTGGTTTGACACTCGAAAAGTCTCTCGGTTAGCTAAATATTTTGAGGAGATAAGCGGAACCCGGAGATTGTTAGGCTCGAAAAAAAATTTCCACCCCAGCTTTGCTAATAAAGCTCGATTAAGGGGGTAGGATTTGCACATGCCAAGACCTCCTAGCACCTTAGGTTGACAAATTTTATTCCAAGAAATAAGAGGGGTGCGTTTGGAATCGGAATGGTGATTCCAGAAAAAATTTCGATGCATAGTGTCAATAGAGTGGCAATAATCTTTTGGAAGCAAGAGAGAAGAGCAAGTGTAAGCTGGAAGGGCTTCAAGATTAGTTTGGATGAGAGTGTGTCTACCAAAACCTTAGATAGGAGGCCTGTTTCCCAATGTTGGATCCGATTTTGAGTCTTTTGAAGAATATGAAGGAAGTCATTTTTCTTGGGGTATTAGGAGCTGAAAAAAGCTCATAAATAGCGTCCAAGGCATGATTTTAGAGTCATGTTAAATGAACTAGCAAGCATGGATTTTCGGTGGTGCGGAATGACTTTTGAAAAAATAATGGACGACTTGTGAAGTTGATCAGTTGGCCAGAAGACTGGCAATATGAGTCAAGGATACGTTTGAGATTATTGTAGGTTGTGGAAGTGGCTTTACAAAACACTAAGCTATCGTCGGCAAACATGAGACAAGGGATGCGCATTGTGTTTGGGCACAGTTTGAAGCCGAGTCCAGCTTTTGGCTTATTACTTTCAAGAGTAAGCTGTTGAATAAGAACATCCATACATAGGATAAAAAGATATGGAGAAAGAGGATCACCTTGATGGAGTCCGCGCGAAGGTTTAAAACCAGGTTGGTAGGAATACCATTTATCTTTATGGAATATGAGACTTTAGTAACACATTCTTGGATCCAAATCTTATCCATTGAAGCAGGAAACCCAATTCTTGTAAGGTAAGCTAAAGGAAATCCCACTCAATGCGATCATAGGCTTTCTCCATGTCTAATTTGAACGCGCACCAACCTGTTTTATTTTTAGATTTGTGAAAAGTATTGAGCTACTCTTGTACGATTAGGATATTATCATGAATTGAGTGGTCGGTCGTAAAAGCATTTTGAAGGGGACTAATATGTTGCTGTAGAATGGGACCTAAACGGCCTACCAACAGTTTAGAAATGGCTTTGTAGATGGTATTTACGAGACTAATAGAGTGAAAGTGATTTGGCGTTTCAATATTTTCTTGTTTTGGAATGAGGGAAATTATTGTATGATTGAGCGAGGGGGGTAACTTTCCATGAGAAAAGAAACTTTTAATGGCCAAACAAATGTCATGTCCAATAATAGGCCAATAAGCCTGATAAAACTTAGCACCAAACCCATCCGAGCCTAGAGCTTTAAGTGGATTCATAAAGAAAAAAGCATCTTTAATGTCGTTGTTAGAAAAAGGTGCAAGTAAAGAGATGGAATCCTCTGGAGATACAATTGGTTGTATGAAATCTAAATCCAAATTTTTGTGGTATCGAACATTTGAGCGAAAACGAACCTGAAAAGAATATTGAATAAGACTTGAGATCTCATCCGGGGAGTCAACCCATTGGTCCAATTGATTTTTGAAGCGGTAGATAGACGTGTGAGCGATTTTACTTTTCATTTTATTGTGAAAGAATCTTGTGTTTTGATCATCTTGCGTTAGCCAGGTTTTTCGACCATAAGCTTGCCAGTGGGATTGGCTAAAAAGTAGTAATTTCTCTCATTGACGAATGAGACGGTTAATGTGGCTAATCAAAATAGGGTTGAAAGGTTGTTGAAAGAGCTTTTGTTCGAGGGCGGTAATGCATTGTTCATTTTGAACCAGTTTGTTTTGAGTGTGGCCATATTTGCCTTTTGCCCATGATTTTAACCGAGTTTTAATTCTGATGAGACGTTGTTGAATACGAAAAAAATCTCGATCCTCAAATATGTTTCCAGGTGTTAGCCACCTGGACATGGGTTTCTGGTCCAAGGTCCAGGAATTTTGGAATTTAAACATTCGAGCGAAGCTAGGCATTCTCGGGAATAGATCAAGGATTAGCGAGGCATAATCAGAAACTGTGAAATTTCCAATTGATAATCGTACATTAGAACAAATAGCATGAGTGCGTGGGTGCATAATAGCGTGATCAAGGCGTTCATAAATAGTATGAGAATGAATAGTTTTTCTCCAAGAGAATGTCTTTTGAACGCAAGGAACATTAACTTCCCCTAGTGACGACATAAGACACGAAAATCTATTAGAGGATACGATGTTAACTGGTCTATCCCCCAGTTTGTCATTACTATAAAGGAGCTCATTGAAATCACCAATAGCAAGCTATGGCAAATTTACCGAGGGTAGAAATTAAAGGATATAGTCCCAAAAATGCGGTTTGTCTTGCTCTTGGGCAGAGGCATAAAGGCTCGTGATCAAAAAAATTTGACTTAAGGGCTTATAAGTGACGTTAAGATGCGCGCACCGATTAGTGGTAGTATGATTATTTACCATGATATTCTCATTGTTCCATAAGACCCAAAGACCTCCACAATGATTAAAAGGTTAAATAATTATATTATTTTCAAGTGCAAGGCGCGTAAAATTTACATGCTATTACGCGTAGTAGTTAAGGTTTCCATGATGATCATAATGTCTAGTTTAAATTTATTTTTCAAAAATAAGAGTTCCGCATGAGCTTCCTTTTTATTCCCACCTAGAATATTCCAGCTAATAATCTTCATACTAAAATTGGAGGAAAAGGGGTCGGTGGCTCCAAAAGCATAAAATATGTGCCATAGTGGATGCTTAACATCGGTTCATAATGGGATCAAGGAGATCCATGTTCATAAATCTCAAAACAAGAACTCAAGGAGTTAATACAATAGTCCAATATACAAAGAAGATAGTAAAAGAACAATATACCATATGAAAATTCTGCCCGTGTGCAGGAGAGAGAGAGCAAGAAAATGAGTGCGTGGGAGATGCACTGGTTGCGACCACTAGTAAGTGAAACGACGAACCCGCATTTCGTGGCCCCGAGAAGCATCAACGATAAGGTGTGAGTAGTAGTGTAGCAGAGACTTAGCAATAAAATCAGTGGACGAAAATTATTAGAGAAAAAATTCAGTAAGATCATAAAAGCGAAAGGAGTCAAATGACACCAATACGAATAAACTGAAACATGAACTTTGTTAATAGAAACCTCCCTTAACAGGTTAGCATACACAAAAGGGGAGGAGCAAAAAAGCATAGGCTTACAACAGCTTTTGAGGGATTTACATTGACAGATCATAAATAAAAATCCCCCAAAGATGATTAGTAATATAGACAAAAGGATGCAGAAGCCTATGCGCAAAAAAGAAAATAAAACAACTACAAGACCATAACATTAAGAATTAAGAGAAGAATAAGAAGGGCCTACATAATCATGACGTTTGAGACGCTTGAGACCATCTGTCGAACCACCTTCAGCAGCAGCAACAAGACTCCCCAAGGAGGAGATGATCTCGGTAATATCAACATCCAAATCCAAATGTGGGTTATGATGCATCACACCCAAAGCAGCAAGAAAAGCATCATCCAAGTCATCATTTGCAAGCAAATTCGGGTCATCAATGTTGGCATCCATAGGAGCGGGGAGGGGGGTGTAATTGCACACCCTCATTACCAGAAATCTGGAACTTCGCAAGAGTTTCAAATGCATTAGACACTGGAACAGCAGCCTCTAAAAGAGGAGGTTGGGAGGATGAAGGGAGGAGGGGGAAGTTTTGATCATTGATGGGGATAGCAGGGGGTTGGACAACGCGGGGGGTGAAACGCCTAGGATCGAAAGGACTCTGGTATCTAACAGAGCCACGGGTGGGGGGTTTTGGCTTACCACGCCGCCGAGGTTTAACGAAAATCCAGTTGGAATCAGAGGGAGCAACTGAGGAGGGGTTAAGGTGGCTGGCTTCAAGCTTAGCTACCACGAGGTCAAGGCAAGGTTCAGGCTGTATTGGGCATTGAGATAAAAAGTGACCCTTATGATCGTACAATGGACATACTTCGTGGACCCCCTCGTAAGAGAGGAAAAACTCATAAGACTCGTTATCGGAGGTGATGGTAATAGATCTTGGCACAGGCTTAGTGATATTGATGTTAAGACAAACCCTAGCAAATTGGGCTTTGTCATCGTTGGAGCAGGGTAAATCATCGAGTTTAATGAGATGGCCTATTTTTTGAGTTAATTGGTCTAGAAGAGGCCAAGATCAGAATTCATTTGGGAGGAATAGTATCTTGACCCATTGATCCACATGGGTAATGGAGCAGAGAAAAGGTTTAAAAAAGACCTCCAAGGGAGCAAAACAAAATTAAGCCCCTGGACAAACCAAGGGCGTTTGTCCCACACATCCTCTTTGTCAAGAGGGTTAGAGAAACGAATGAGAAACCACCTGTTTGCAAGATAGCGCAGAGAGAACTCACCATGGAGAAAGGTCCGGTCGCGCTGAGGCGCGTAATGACAAGCAGAGGTGGGAATGGGTTCACCCTATATACGACCAAAAAGGCAAGAGTTATGATCGACGCCAAAAGGGCATCATCAATTTCGGGGCTTCAACAGTTATGGAAGGTGGAGTTTGATTTGGAACGTATGAGAGAGAGAACCCGAGTCCCCCGAATGAAGGGAAGAGGGAGATGAACATTTACCGTTATTAGCCCGATGTTGGAGAGGATTGGGGTTCGGGGGATTGGTCTCACCGTAAACATTATCCATAACGGGAGTTGGAGTGGGATTGGGCCTATGAGAGTTAGAGGAAACGGAATCAGTAAGGCTAGAGGATTTAAGGACGGCGGCATAGTCAACCTTAGGGGGAAAATCCGACATTAATGGAGGAGGAGATGAGAGAAAAAACTGGGCAAAGCTTGATAAGTGGAAGTGGAAGTGATAAGTGAAAAAGAAGGGCAGGGTATATATATATAGCGCTCAAAAAACCGGTAGCCAAGTAAATTGGAGGTAAATAAAAAGAGAGATGAGCAGAGAGACATACACATAAATCTCGAAAAATAAGAAAAAAGAAAAGACTATAGGCTCAAGAGTATTCAAGGAGTAAAAGATAAAAGCAATTAAAACTAATTCACCCAATAGCATAAAATCAATTAACAACCGGACAAAGCACAAATAAAAATCAAAGAAAATTAAAAGGGAAGGAACTTCCCTAGATTGGCAACACGAAGTCCAAAGGCGGCTCGGAGGAGAGAGATAGAAACTCTTGAAATACCAAAGGCCACAAAGCAACTTGTTTAATTGAATTAAACACGGTACCGTCCGTCGGATTATAGGGGTAATAATTACTTTTCCCCCAATTGTTAATTTTAGCTGGATTATATTTTGGAGCTAAATATGGAAAATCATCATTACTAGCGCTAAGACCAGTAAAAATTGGAGAGAGATTGTTCTTCCAAGGAAGAAAGACAAAATTAGGATCCAATAAATCTCGGCTAACTCGAGAGATGTGCTCATTATTAGGCAAGGTTGGGCACTTTCCAAAAAGGAAAAATAAATTGGGTTGAAACTTAATCGATTTGGGAAGAATTGCAAGGCAGGAGATGCATTTAGGAAGGAGATCTGGAGATTGCATGGGGGAGGCAAAGGGGTGAGCGTGGAAAGGAAGCAAAACAAAGGTCTTAAGTTTCCACTTTTTTTTTCCTCTTGGGTTTCCTCTTTCTCTCTAGAATTCTCTAACATCTTTTGGTTCTGTTAATAGGCGCATTTATAATAGATATTTATTCTCTATCTAATATATAGAAAGTGCTTCTACCTGTATATTGGAGTTCATCCATCTCTTTGTGAGAGTTGGAGACTTTATTTTTGTGTTTTTGTTTTTTTTACTACAAATTGATTCGTTTATGGAAATTTGTGCAATGTTACTAAAGATGTTAGTTTTTCATTTACAATCAATTGAATTAAATCAATAAGTACTCCAAACTACAACAAATCAATAATTAAGTACCCCTTGTGGAAAGTTGTAACAAACATCAGTGTGAAAGATGATTCCCAGAAGTTTTAGATTTCATCAACTAACAATCATAATTTGGCCATAGTGTAGAATTTTACTTGCTCCATTTTAATATGTATTTGTTAATTTTGACTTTTATTGTAGATTGCGTATGATTTTAAATTTGATAGACTAACTTGCCTCGATCGTAAAAATTACCTATTAACTGTGACCTTAATATATAATTGAGTTAGAGTATGATTTATTGCAATCATCTTAAAACACATGAGAATTGAATAAACTAATTAAATGTCATACATTAACCATACAATCAGCCACTTAATTTTCCTCTTAATGTTTATGTAGAATTTTCCAATCTTTAAAGTTTTACGTAAATATAGTTATATAGTAACGTAAATATAGTTATATAGTATATCGGAAAGTCGTGAGGTAATATGAGACACTCTCAAAACCAAAAGGAACATTAAGTGAATTTTAAACTTTTAAATCCCAATAGTTGGACAATATGAAGAATCACAATATAATTTCACTTCCAAAGTAGCATAAGAAGGGTCACGTGGCGGTGGACACGCCAACCAAACGATACCATGTTAGGCTTGCACATGGGACTCCCAAGAGATTCAAAGCAAGGGAATAGGGAAACAATGGTGAAACAAGAAAGCATAGAACAAACTTCTCTTTTCTTATCTTGTTTTAATTCTTTTTGACGTCTCTCTTAAGCTAATCATGAGATTATTCCTCACATATATATTTAAACGTACTCAATTAAGATTCCCAAGCTTTTTCATAAATCTAAACTAAAATCTAGGGAGTTTTTGGGATTAGATACAAATTTAAATCCATATGATCGTGGTCCCATATTAAACATTGGGAGACATCATAAATTGGATGTTGTTAGTCAATAAAAGCAGATCAAAAGCTGATATTTTTTTTTTTTTTTTTTTTTTTTTTTTTGATAAAAAATTTAAAAAAAATAAAAAAACCAAACAAAAGAAAACCACAAAAAAAAAAAAACAAAAAAAAAAGAGAAAAGAAAAAAAGAAACAAAAAAAAAAAAAAAAAAAGTTTTCTAGGCTACATCCTCTTAGCTTTATATTTGATCTAGGCTACATCACTCTCCTAAAAAATGTACTCTTTCTCTAGGTTTTAGTCATTTGTTAAGGTGGCATTAGTGCCTTGTCATTCATGTTTTGTGCTCTTATTAACCACATATTCATCTATAGATAACCACAACTGTCCACTTGACAATAATTTGAACTAAAGTATAATTTTACCGAAGGTATGTGTTCCCTCTTAAGAATTACAGAACTACATTACATGCAAAGACAGTATTATTTCGTGAAGTCATAACGCATAAGTAATACATATTATATACGTACTTCCTCCGTTTTTTAATAAGTGACACGTTTTCCTTTTAGAAAAATGTCACAATAAGTGACACATAGCTCAAAGTAGTAAAAATTACTTGTTATTTATTACATCTTTGCCATCATTTAATTGTTTTACCTTCTTAATTATTTTATCCAATAATCAAATTTGATTGGTTAAATAAGTGGTCTCAATTCTTTCTCTTTTTAGACTTCTTGATATTCCCCCACTTTCTCTCTGTGTCACTTAATAATAAAAGGAGGAAGTATATACCAAGAATATAATAGATTTTACTAGCAAAAAGTTTTGGTTCACTCAGATTTGGATTGTAGATAATCAATATTTGTATGGAAAAATTGTCAAGAATAAGTCAGCCTTTGAGCCATCCGCTAAAAACAAGTCAACCTTTTGATTATCCTTGAATAAGTCAACCTTTAATACCAATCTATTTTTAACAAATTATTGTTTGTTCTTAACTTATTTAACCGCTTAAATATGATATGTGTAACTCTTCAAAGGGATGAGAGACAAAACAAAAAGAAATTAAAAATTACAAAAAGAAAGAAAAAAGTCGGATTATTTGTAATTTAACTTGTTTAAAATTCATAAGTTCTCAAGGTAGACTTATTCAGAAAATAATCAAAAGATGACTTATTTTTAGCGGACGGGTCAAAGGTTGACTTATTCTGGACAATTTTTCCTATTTGTATTATGTTATTAGTCTCATGAAATATTTTTGCTTGTGGGTTAACCCTTTTGTCCAAATCTGAATTATAGATCACCCATTCGGGACAAACATAATTGGATAGAACTATAAAAGACTTGTTGATCTTCCGTTCACGAGTTTGAGAACAAAAGAAAGGGTTGATTGACTGGCAAAAGTCTTTTCAAAACTTAACCCGTAAACTCAAGTTTTTTCCTAGAATACATGGAAGTACATTGGAAATAAATACAACATCGTCTATAACAAGATTATTAACGACAGGACCCTTTACTGATTGTTTTCCTTATCAATGCTTTACCAATGGCCTGTATAAGAATCAACTCATCTTAGAATCAAATATATGTAATTATTGAGTCAGAACTAATTTAGAGTAGGTTTCGTGACCTATTTATGTATCATCTAGAAGTATGAGGTAATTATGATGAAAGTACAAGTAAATTTTCGAAATAATTTAAGTCTTACACCAATTCTCATGCTAACGTTAATTCATAATTGATTTATATGTAGTCGGTAATCAGATTTGGATCAATATTGCCATTTGTATTCAATATTGACAAATTTATAATAAAAAAAAAGAATTGCACAAAGTTACATAGATATTAGAGGTGTGCATGGGCCGGGCCAGCACGCGGCCCGGCCCGACCCGACACGAGCCCGCTCAAAGCCCGGCCCAACCCGTTGTTAGCTCCGTGGGCCTGCCACGGTCAAGAAATTTTATTTTAGGCCCGCACCGGCACGAGCCCACCTATATGGCCCGTGGGCCGAATGCCCCTTTTCTTTATTTTTTAACCTAAAAGCGCCAAGAATCCTAAAAAACAACATAAAACACGGGCCGGACCCGCAGAGGCACGAGCCCGGCCCGCGGGCCTGGGCAGGGCCGTGGACAAAATCTAGAAATTTTAGGCCCGGCACGGTACGACCCGCTACTCACGGGATCGGGCCCGGCCCGTCCCGCCATTTCCTCAAGCCCGTGGGCCGAGCCCATGAACAGGCCCGGCCCGGCCCATGCCCAGGTCTAATGGATAACCCATAATGGGCGGCTTGTCACAAACTCACAACATATATCCCCTCTAGGAGCAATCTTTTCCACCCTAGAGGCTACGAGCCGACAAGTATACCAATCATCCATCAAATGAAAGCCTAAGGGATAGATCTAATGGTGGAAGCAAATGAATAGGCCAATAGCCTAGGGGGAAAATTCGCCATTGAAAAGAAAGGATGAAAATTAATGCTAATCTCCTACTAGTATACTCTAGCATGCCCTACATGTTGTGACAGATGAAATTAACTAAGCATAGATTAATGAACAATTGATACGGAAAATTAACGTGGTTCACTAATAATATGTTGGTTATGTCCACATGCAGAGGAGAAATTATTTTATTAAATTTTGAAGAGAGAACAGATTACAGAATAATTATTGAGGTTACAATAACCACAACAAATATTTATATGCTAGGGTTATTTAGTTAGATATCCTAACTAAACTAGGAAAACAATACATGAAATAAAATGCGAAGCCTCAACCAACCAAGGTGCAGCACTGCTTCCTGCGGGAGCGGGTAGCAAGCTGCAACCTCTCGAGCAGTCGTGCGGGCGCGGGCCTAAGCTGCAGGGAGACAGGATATTCAGCCCCTTCGAGCCACTTGGCTGCGGGCATGGGACTATTAGATCCTCCTAAGCTTGCAGGCTGTATGAAGCTCGAATGCTTTGCATATCACACACACACAAACCCATATCGCAACACACTCACACACCCATAGCACAACATTCAAGGCATAGTTCAACACTACACATAAAAAAAAGACCCCTTTGTTAATTCTCTTCTTATACACTATGTTCTATGTTCTTGTACTCCAAATTGTTAAAGTACCAAGTTGCACGTATGGCATCTTGTTTGCTAAAATATGTTAGATATTAGTCCTTTCTCGATGTAAAACTCTTCTTAGTGTTAGCTTATTAATAAGAGAAAACATTGTGGCCTCACAATAACAAAAATACTTAAAATCTTCATACAAACTCATTAATAACTAACAATCAGTCACTTATCCCAACTCTTTCTCAAACACACCCTGTAATACTACGCTTGCTCATTTTACGAGTGGACGTTATTGTTTCTCACTTGCTCATCAAACTTCATAACACAAAGTCAATTCTTGCCATGCATAATCTACAGTTTTGTTACGTTGTTGTTTTTTTACATAAGCAACATTTGCATTAATTGAAAACAGAAGTACAAACTACAGGAGTACATCTAAACGATAATCGACAACTAAACAAACACTAAACTCAGCTTGATTAGCTCTTACAACCCATTGAAAATAAAACAAACTAGACATTACAAACTATGGTGCTACCTTACCAGTCTCGACGTGGGATATAGCGGATTTCACATAGGGAACTTCGTAACACCTCAAAATTTTACTCCGAATTTTTCGCGTTTATTTCATAGTGTTTAATTAACTCCGTTACCGTTTCATTGTTTTAATCAATAAAATTATCATCTTGATTTGAAAATTCGTAAAAATTATATTTTTATTTCATAAACATGTTGGATTTATTTTTCTAAGGTTTAAATAATTTTTGTGAAATTTATTTTCAATATTCAGATTTTATTTGAATTTAAAATCGGTTTTGGAGAAAAAAATTAGGAAATCGGTAAAAATAATTTTAATTAATTAATTTATAAATTTTAAAACTCATTTCAAATTTATTAAAATCAGTTTGTCATAGTTTAACTCATTTTCGGATTTTCTAAGGCATTTATAAGCTTATTTGACTATTTGACTAACTTTAAGATTTTAATCTTTATAATTATTAAACTTGGTCCAAAAGTCTTGAAATTTTTATGGGAAGTAAATTCTGATGTTGGAGGAAGTTTCCAAGTATTTTCATCCCATTGCCAACCCAATTACTCCATCCTCCAACTACATTGACTTCTTGACATTTTTTTTCTTATTTATTTAAAGTTTTGGAGCAAATAATTTTTACCCAAGCTATTTTCATTCTAAAACTGAAGAGTAAGCTTCTCCCTTACTTTCTATGTCATTTTCGTACTCCATAAAAATTTTGAGCAATTTTTGAGCTTTAGAAAATTATTTATAGCATTTTCAAGTTGTTTTTAATTAAATTCCTAATTTCTTCTATTAATTTCTACTCTAA
This sequence comes from Beta lomatogona, assembly GCA_947646795.1. Classification (NCBI taxonomy): domain Eukaryota; kingdom Viridiplantae; phylum Streptophyta; class Magnoliopsida; order Caryophyllales; family Amaranthaceae; genus Beta; species Beta lomatogona. Next base: position 107,167 of record CANSNZ010001051.1, read on the forward strand.
ATTCTAACACTTATTTTCTTCCTTGAATATTTTTAGAAGGTGATACATTTAGTTTAGAGCTTGTGGAAGAGGAAGGATCTTAGCTCGTGTTCTCTTATTATCTCCATTCTATTTTCCACTGAAATTAAGGTAACTAGCTTTAATCCTAGTTTAATTTTGATTAATAAGTTAATTATAGTTAATTAATATACATTATAGTAGAAATAGTTATAATAATGTTTGATATGGATTATGTGAATTTACGTGAATTATATATGAATTTTTGGATTTATGTGAATTTAATTGTTAATTATGATTTTCGATTTACATATGTTTATTTAAGTGTATAATATATATTTACTGATTTTATATGTATAAATCTTGATAAAATGATATATTTAGTATGTTTATGAACTCATACATGTTATTAACTTGTTGGTGTGATTTAATTTGAATTTTGGAAAATTATTTTGTTAATTGTGTAATTATATCCGATAGTATTTTAGTGTTTTAGAATATGTTTAAATTTCGAAATTTATTTTTTATACTCACGAAAATTATTTAAGATATTTCATTTTATATTTCAATCCTCATTTTATGGTCGTGATTAACCTACTTGAATTATTGTATGAATTTGTCAAATTATTATTTATTTGATTAGTAAATTGTTTAATTCAAAAATCTATTAATTTATAATTTATCTTTTTGAACCAAAATGAACTTGTTAAAAGTTTATTAATATTAAGTTATTTCGTGATTAATATCACTAATATTAATTTTGGATTATTATTAATTTATTTTAGTGATTTAAATTCAAAATTATTGTATAATGAAAACCTAATTACCGAAACTAGTGATGTATTTTCAGAATAATTACAACAACTTTGAACTAAATTTTGATTTGTTTATTAATGTTAGTTAATTTATTTAATTTGTCTTACTAAAAAGAATTTAATCAAACTTGTTGTTTTTAGATTTAATTATTATTACGTGTAATTTGAGAATTTATAAATAAATTACAATGAGTTTAATTATGTCTTTTGTATCCCTCTTACAAATGAATATTTTTAAACCAAATATTGTTTAAGTTGATATTAAGTTGAATTGGGTGATTCCAACAACTTTTATGTTAATTTAACAAGTTTGTGTATTTTGGATTAAATTATTGATTAAGTTGATATTGAGTTGGATTGGGTGATTCCATTAACTTTTATGTCAATTTGACAAGTTGTGTATTTTTGGTTTAAAATATTGTTTAAGTTGATATTAAGTTGAATTGGGTGATTCCAACAACTTTTATGTTAATTTGACAAGTTTGTGTATTTTGGATTAAATTACCGATTAAGTTGATATTAAGTTGGATTGGGTGATTCCATTAACTTTTATGTCAATTTGACAAGTTGTTTATTTTTGGTTTAAAATATTGTTTAAGTTGATATTAAGTTGAATTGGGTGATTCCAACAACTTTTATGTTAATTTGACAAGATTGTGTATTTTGGATTAACATATTGTTTATGTTGATATTAAGTTGAATTGGGTGATTCCATCAACTTGTATGTCGATTTGACAAGTGTATGTATTTTTTTATTAAAATATTATTTGAGTTGATATTGAGTTGAATTGGGTGATTCCATTAACTTTTATGTCGATTTGACAAGTTTTTGTGATAATTATAAACCTTTAATTTTTATTCTAAATAAAATGATTTGAGATTGTTCTAAAGATGTTGTTAACAATCTCATGTTACTACTACTTTAATTATGTTATGATCTTAAATTTGAATTAGTTTTACTTTGTAATGTGTTGGGTACAAAGTGTTGTATTGAGATGATTTTTACTTTGCACTGAGCTGGGTGCAAAGAGATGTTTTGAGATGATGTTTACTATTGTACTGAGCTGGGTACATAGAGATATCTTTGAAATGATATTTTATTGAGTCATTACCTTTGTACTAAGTTGGGTACATTGGTTTGTTTTATTGAGGAAGAGAAATCCTATGGGGCTGAGCTGGGTCCCTTGGTATGAACTGTCACTCTTGTGCTGAGCTGGGTACATAGAGTTAACTTACGTGCCGAGCTGGGTACGTAAGTCCGCTTTGATATTAGTCGTCGTCCAGCTGTTAGGTTGTACTCGAGCCGGGTACGGCGCATTGAGCCGGGTGCGTTGAAACTAGCACTCGGGAGTTATGGCCATTTCTTAGACATAGGATATCATATGCCGAGCCGGGTGTGCGTGTCCTAATACTTCTATCATGTAGGAACCGTGGGTGGTTGTATGCCGAGCTGGGTGTACATCTATCCACTTGCGTTCGCTCTCCCCTCGATGCCGATTGTTGTGATGTTGTGTTTGAATGATTATTTGGGAGAGGTATTTGGATTTGGAAATTGAGTCTATTTTCATATAAATGGTTATTTTGAGCATATTATTATTTTTACGAAGAATTATGATTATTGGCGATGTTGTGGATGTTTATGATACTTTGTGGTTACTATAATCGATGTTGATTACCGTAATTAGCTTATTTGATCTTGTTTAACCTCGGGAGGATCGCTAGTTGCTCCCCACCGACCGTGGACCCCTATATATATATTTTGCAGTGAAGAAAGCTAATGATTCGGGTGGTTAACGGGCTAGAGTGAGAGATAGGAATTTTAATCTTTTGTTATCATGCTCTACTTTATGACATTTGAAATTTCGTCATTTTGATAACTCCGAGTTGTAAGAGGTTTATAACCTCACTTTGGATGATATTTGGAGAATTAACCTTTAGTTATGATAATCGACGACCTTTTATTATGGTTAGAAAGTAATACTCCGATAGACAGTATTTCCGCTACTGTCTAATGTTCATTAAATTAAGCATATTTTAGAAATTCTCATTTAAATTATCGGAGATGTTACAACTTCCCTTGGGCTATTGTTGGTGGAGATGCCATTTGTGTCTTGCAATTGAATACCCGTTGACATGTGATGGATATTGTCGTGAGAGTAAACCAAAACGATCTTCAAAAATTGATTGTCAAATATGTTCTTGTGGAACCACCGGTTCACAAGATAGTAAATCCAAGGCTATTGAAATGAGGAATCTTACTCGGGATTCTAAAAATGATACTACCATTGAAATCACTTTCTTTCCCGACTTCGTACCCGCATAGAGGGTAGCATGAGTTTTGCCTCAAGAGGTAGAAACTCGGCATTTGTGGAGGTCACTTGCCCCAGTTTAATTGGAGGGCATCCCATGAGATGCGTTTTTTAGTGACTCTTAAAGCCCTCACAGAAACATAGCGTAATATGAATTGATTTAATTCATCACCCAACCACCTGATCCGAAGATAGCAACCGAAACTTACGATCCTTAACAAAGAAGAAAGAAACACGACAGAGTTAGGTTCGAACTGAACCTGAGAACATGGATCTTGAAATGGATAAACACCTATGTTCTTTTCCGACACATAGATACCTAAAGTTCTACTTATCCACGCATGGTAAACTCCAGGATGAACTACACTATTGATTTCCTATATCATTCCTTGTCATAGAAGAACCAGATCTACCTAGCAAGACAAATACACATAAACCAAGGCAAAACCGTGACAAATTAACCCATAAACCGTCCCAAAAACTAACAACTTCCACTGGGCCGCCGCTGGACCTTCCATCTGGCCGCACGACACTCTGTGCCACTGCTATCGAACCGTCGGAGCTTACAGCGTTGCACCAAACTTGTTGGGGTTTCCCCCCCAAATCTTCATGTGGGGTAGCCAAAAAAAAGGTAAGGAAACCACTTAGATAGGAAACACAAAACAAGGAAAAGGGTAGTGGGGGAAGGGGGAGGGTGTTATTCTTGTATGAACACTAGACCAACTACAAGAGGGGGGCGAATTGTAGTTGAGGAGAAATTTTCAATTATTAATGCGGAAGTAAAACAAACTTGAAATTAGAAAGAGACAAGCACACGAGATTTTTACAAGGAAAACTTCCTAGGCCCAATAGGAAGAAAAACCTTGACCACGAGGGATTTTGACTCAAACTCTCTTTAATATACTAGGCCAAAAGACTCTCTTTTGTACAACCGGACCTTCTCTCGTTCCTCTAGGAACTTGTTCCCACTCACTCGCTCCCCCGAACCGATGACACTCACTATTGACTTCACTCGAAGTCTTTTCTCTTCTCTCTTTCTCACCCTCTCTTGAATACAAGGATATTCTCTGAATTTTCTCTCACCCACACACTATGAATATTACAATAATGAGTATGTTGAATAAAGAGGAAATTACAAGAAAAACTTTCTAAGTAATGATTGACTTTTTTCGCTTGAAAGTTCTTAAGTTTTTCTTCATATAATTTCTTCTTATATAGCTGCTGCAATTAACCTTCTTCTTGACACATTGTGCTCCATGTTCTCCTCAAATGGCGCGAGTGGAGTAATGAGAATCATGGCCTAATTTTCGCTGCACTTCCTCCACTCTTTTTGCAACGGAAATAAACTACCTCCACTATCCGTTAGTGGGAGTATCTTCAGCGAGTTAGTTGGGTTTGTTGGAGAACTTCAAGGAATCAGTTCCACATTGTATGCCACGCCAACTATAACTGATTTTTACGCACAAACAACAACAACAAAAATATCTACTAACTTAAAGAATCTTTTATGCAAAGATTCTAAGTTACTAGAATATTAAACATACCATATGATAAAAATTCAAAGTGTATAAAATAAATATCTTGACTTAGATTAAATAATTAATCTTCCTCCACAAGATATAAATGCAAAATTAAACATTACATTATTTTTGGTATTTTATATTTTCGCAAAATAAAAACTATATAGTAAAATTAACCTAAGTAATTGGCATCATCAAAACATCAAATACAACAATATTCCCCCCTTTTTTATGATGGCAAATATAAGGCATATAAAAAATAAGAAAAATAAAATATCTAAAGCAAAAGAATCAAGAGCTAATGACTTAACAAAAACAAAACTAACAAAAGACTAAGAAAATAAATCTAGTACTAAACTAACAGAAAACGAATACTAAAATACTAAACTGACATAAATCAGTTTTGAATAAGAAAAATCCAAAAAGCATCACCTAGAACCAAAGAGGACTAGAATTTAAATTTTTATGTGCCACTCTACTTCTTCCCCCTTTTGTCATCATCAAAAACAACTAAGTACCCAGCAGTACTCTAAGAGTGCATCATATACAATAATGTCAAAGTGGAGTAGCTCAAACACGCATCTAATAATACTAGCCATCCAAACATTATAATGAGCATAAAAAGATGAGATTAAAGCACATAGTCATGAAAATGCACAAATTGAGTTCAAGATGGAAAAAGAAAAAGAAGAAAGCACAAAATAAAGATAAGTAAGGAAAGAAGAGATATAAACCAAACCATTTTATCACCAAAAAGGATGGGTGATAAAAGAGAGTAACAACTAGTCACCATTGTTTTATACAAACCAACCAAAAAAAAATTGTTTCAACAGATTAATTAGGAGGAAAGGGGATTAAGGCTTAGAGGGCTTGGAAGGCTTGGGAGGAACAAGGAAAGCACCGACCACATTATCAATTTTCTCCCGAACAGCTGATTCTCCTTGCTGCACACGTGCAAGGATCTCGATCCTCGCTGAAGATCAACACGGGCAACCCTAGCTTCAAGACCTTGGACCCCTGGTGTGAAGGAGAGACAGACTCCCGAATTTGTATGCGTGATACCATGAAGACCAGTGGTGGAGAGAAGAGGAAAATCAACTGTCTCGATCCCGAAGGAGCTTGATCCTCATCAAGATCAATATGAACCTGCTCCCGGACCTTGTTCCTTGGAAGCCTTGGTCTCAAGAATTCTCCGACTCTTACGCACGTACCTCGGTCCTTCAAGATCGAACTCCTCCTCTAACTTTCGCTTTATCCTAGTTTCAACTTTCCCATTAGTTTCAGCAACCTCAAACTCTAACATCCCACCCTGTACCCTAAGAGACAGCCTAGATAAGGTCTCCTTAGTCAAATAATTATCAGCTAGAGGTACTAGAAGAGAGTTTAATTTGATTCTTCTTGAGGATAACAGAAATCAGGTTAGCATAACCCACTTTGGTGTTGTGGGAGATGCAATAGGAAAGGTGAGAAATCATTAAAGCAGGGAAGTTTATTTATATGTTCTTAGCAAGGAAAAACATCAAAGAGAGATCCATGAGGCTCGCTTGAGTCCTCTTGGAGGTCCTTGGCAGAATAAAGCGCCAAACTAAGTGAAATAAAAATTTATGAAAAGGAGATAGATATTTCTGATTTAGGGATTGGTCAGACTCTTTACCTCCAAAGTAACTCAAAACAGTGGCGTTTGAAGCCCCATTCACATTTAGCTTAGCCCTACCCTTCACATATTCCTTGTACCCTCAAGAGGTACATCAAACCATTCCCCTAAGTTCTTGACATTGAACTTAACTAATTTCCCAGCGACAACACTTATGCATAGACCCTCGTTATTTTCAAATTTAGCAACAAACTCACTCATCTCACTCTCATAAAGACCCTCATCAAAAATCAGAACTTTGACCCATTTTTTAAACTTAACAAGATCAAGAAACTGACTCCACTTTACTTTCTTGCACCAGGTGAAATCGACACAAAACCCAATGATATACTTAGTGGATTTTGATTTCTTACCCCTTTTGGTAGGTATCAAGATTTCCTTTTCTTGCTGTGTTTCATCATCATCCAAATCTTCTTCTTTCTTTGGAGAGAGCACTTCATTTTCCGCATAATTTGCTTTGAGAACCCGGAGAATCTTCATTGGAGTTGGAAGATTCATTCTCGCTTTCATTATAATCCACCAGGGTGAAGATTTTTCAGCCGGAAAATTTTTGGTGTCTTCGGAGGTTTTTCTTTTGGGGGCCATTTAGGGTTTTAGGTGAGGAAGATGAAGATGGTAGAATTGTGTACAGAGAGAGAGAGAAAGGCGGTTTTGCAGAGCTAATGGTTTTGGGATTAATTTGCCGTGTAAATTTTGGTTTGATTGGATGAGTTTTTATTTTGGGGCGGAATTTATGGGAATTGTGAAGAGGAATTAAATGTGGCTTTTCCCTTCCATCTTTAAATCCGTGAATTGATTTTAATCTTAGATTTGTACATGAACGCTGGTGAAACGTTGCCATTTAAAAAATTTGTGGGGGATGAATGAAGAAGGATAATTAATGGAAGAAGAGAAAATAAAATAAAATTAATATTTACGTGGAAAGAAAGAAAAGAGTAGAAAGTGTGAACTCATGCATGTAACATGTTCATTCTATATGTACAACAACCTTTCTATTTTTACTCAAGTATATATGCATGGACAATAAGGGGAGTATTATGAAGACTAATGTGAGTCCTTTACAATGATCGTATAATGAGTGATTAAATTCACAAAATGTTGTTGGCCACTTAGTGTAATCTTGTAACTAAGGGTTTTATTTGAAGTAGCACACTTAATGAATTCTAATCATCCCTAGCTCTAAGCGAATTTTCTCGAATTGTTCTCTAGGAAGTGGTTTAGTCAAAGTGTCAGCTATTTGATTTTCAATTGGACAAAATTCAAGTTTGACAAGACCCTTTTCTACATTATCCTTAAGGAAATGATGTCTAATGTGAATATGCTTGACCCTTGAATGATGAACTGGATCCTTAGATATACAAATAGCACTAGTATTATCATAGTAGATAGGAACATATTTAAATTTAATGCCAAAATCTCTTACTTGTTGCTTGATCCAAAGGACCTGGGAACAGCATGCAGCAGCAGCCACATACTCTGCCTCTGCTGTGGATAAGGCAACAGTATTCTGCTTCTTTGAGCTCCATGACACCAAGCTTGATCCTAGGTATCGGACAATGCCTCGATGTGCTCTTGCGGTTAAACAAGTCTCCAAAGATAATCCGCATCCGAATAGCTTACTAGGTCAACACATCACTTCGAGGATAGAACAAACATAAGTCATCACTTCCTTTCAAATACCTTAGAATTTTCTTAACTGCTGTTAAGTGAGATTCATTGGGATTTGATTGGAACCGAGCACATAAACCAACACTAAAAGAAATATCGGGTATACTTGTAGTTAAGAAAAGTAATGAACCAATCATCCCTCGATATTGCTTCTCATTTACACACTTACCATTTGAATCTTCATCTAACCTTGTTCCTGTTCCTATGGGAGCGTGGTTGGTTTTTGAATGTTCCAGTCCATATTTCTTGAGCAGTTTCTTGACATATTTTTTGTTGATGGATCATTGTTCCTCTTCAGTTTGCTTAATTTACAAACCCAAAAAGAAGTTCAACTCTCCCATCATACTCATTTCGAATTCACTACTCATAAGATCAGCAAACTCCTTACAAAGAAGATCATTAGTAGCACCGAAAATAATATCATCAACATAAATCTGACTACTAATATGTTTGTTCCTTTTGATCGAAGGAACAAGGTCCTATCAACCTTACCCTCTTTGAAATCACGTGAAAGTAGAAATTTTGACAACCTTTCATACCAAGATCTAGGTGCTTGTTTTAGCCCATAAAGAGCTTTGTCAAGCTTATAGACTTGATTTGGAAGTTCCGAATTTTCAAATCCAGGAGGTTGTTCCACATAGACGTCTTCAATCAAAAAAGTCATTTAGAAATGCACATTTGACGTCCATTTGGTACAACTTAAATCCCATAAAGGCAAAGCAAAGGCAATCAAAATTCTTATTGCTTCTATTCTAGCAACATGAGCAAAGGTTTCATCAAAATCAATACCTTATTGTTGATTATAACCTTTGGCAACAAGTCCGGCCTTGTTCCTTACCACAGTTCCATGCTCATCGAGTTTGTTCCCGAAGACCCATTTTAGTCCTATAACCTTCTCGGGTTCTTTGGTTTTGTCTCCAAGTGCCATACCTTGTTCCTCTCGGGAACTCATTTAGCTCCTCTTGCATAGCGTTGATCCAATCAGCCTCCTTGAGCGCTTCCATATGGTCCTTAGGTTCCGTCATAGATAAGAAAGCGTGAAAAGCACAAAAATTCTTCAATTGGGATCTCGTTTGAGTTCCCTTTTCAATGTCACTTATTATCAATTCTAAAGGATGAGAATTTTGGTGTTTCCAAGGCTTTGGATCAAATCTCCTAGTTGCTTCTTGAGTTTCTTGAGGTGATTGATTCTCTTGATCTTCTCCTCGGGATCAAGAGTTCCTTGATCCTCCCGAGTTCCTTATGTTGCTTGTTCCTCAAGGGGATCGTGCACGTGGTTATCGTGGTCAGAACTTGCTTCTTCTCTTTTCCTGCAGGGGTTAGTTCTCATCATTTTGATTAAACTCATCAGGACGAGTCAAACCAATTTCAAAGTTATCATTGTGACTTTGTTCCCGCAGGGAGTTAGTCTCATCAAAAAATAACATGGACACTTTCCTCGACACACATTGTTCGCTTATTGTAGACACGATAAGCCTTACTACTTAAGCGCATATCCTAGAAAAATAGCCTCATCACTTCTAGCATCAAACTTTCCTAAGTTGTCCTTTCCATTGTTATGTACAAAACATTTAGCATCCAAAAACACGAAAATAAGAAATATTGGGTTTTCTTCTTTAAGTAGCTCATAAGGAGTCTTCATGGTGATTGGCCTTAGCATGACACGATTGATGATGTAGCATGTCTGTGTTCACCGCTTCAGCCCAAAAGTTCTTCGGAAGACCGCTTGCAATTATCATCGTCCTTGCCATATTCTCAAGAGTCCGGTTCTTCCTTTGACTACACCATTCCGTTGTGGTGTTCATGGAGCCGAGAAATTATGATCTAAACCTTCATTGCTACAAAATTCATCAAACTTGGAGTTTTCAAACTCCGTACCATGGTCATATCCTAAATGCTTTAATTTAAAACCACTAGTTTTTTGAATCTTTTAGCAAAGGTTAGAAATTCATCAAACGTTTCATCCTTACTATGAAGAAAAATAACCCATGTGTATCTTGAAAAATCATCTACTATGACTAAGACATATTTCTTACCGGGTCGGCTTTGGATGCGTTACAGTGGCCACATAAGTCCAAGTGAAGAAGTTCTAATGGACTTTGTGTGCTTACCATTTTCTTGGATTTGAATGAGGATCTCACTTGCTTCGCTTTTGACACATGAATCACAAACATCGTGGTTTAGTGACTTAATAATTGGTAGATCTAACCACCAAGTCCTTCCCACTTATTTTATGCAGTAGGGACAGGCTTGCATGACCACATCTTTTGTGCCACAGTAAAGGATCGCTTCGATCACACTTAAGCACGTGAGATTATTCCTAGGGAACAAGGTTCCTCGTCAACCATACGGGTGTTCCCTTTCCTCGTTCCCTCAAGGATCTTGGTTCCCGTACTTTCATTGCCGACTACACAAGACTCATTAGTAAACTTCACCGTATTTCCCTTATCACAAAACCGAGATATACTAAGTAAACTATGTTTTAAACCCTCGACCAAAAATACATTATCTATGGAACGTGACTTAGATTTACCAATCTTACCAACTCGCTCACAATATTTCCTCGTAAGATTGTCTCCAAAGGTCACAGCCTTCCTCCATTGAAGACTGAAAGTGAGAGAAATTTTGATCTATCTCCCGTCATGTGCTTAGAACAACCGCTATCGAGGTACCACAAGTTGTTCCCCCTCACTTCAACTGCACTCATAGCAAACTACTTAGTCAGCGGGAACCCGCCTAACTTGGGTTCCATTGTTGACTTGAGCCTTTCTTAATTTTTCCAAACCTGTTTCACTAGGTACGTGTTCCTCTCAATACGTTCTTCTCTCGGTGGAACAACGTGATACAATGTGACCACTGTTCCCTCAAAGAAGAACATATTTTACGACTCGCGCATCAACATATTTTTTATTTTTGTTCTTCTTTTTATGATTGAAACCTAGACCATTTCTTCCTTTGTTTTGATACTTTTGTATCCATGAGACTGGATCAGAAGCTTGTTCCTCGAGGGCTCCAGCTTCTTCTTTAATACCAGATTTTCTTGAAAGATATTATCAAAATCGCTTCTCGAAATTTTCAGCAATATTTCTCGTATTAGATGAAGAGACTGCTCCTTCAGGAACAAACAGCTTCAATTCGCCAGCTCCAAATTCAAAAGATAATTTTCATTTTTGACTTTTTCAAAAGCATCTTGATAACGCCTACTCTTGTCAAAAAGTTCAAAGAATCTTTTTCAAGTGTCACATTTTAGTGAGTTAAGCCAATTTGAATGATTCTTAGTGATTTTCAAGGCATTATTTAATTGATCTCTTTTTCCACATACATCCTTGTAATCATCTAAGATTTCTAGCAAAAGTTTTATTAATTGACTTTTATTCAGCTCGTAAATTCCTCTTCAATGGCATTAAAACTTACCTTAGGGTTTGATGATTCCACTTTTTCTTCAATATTTGCCATGAGACATAGATGGGCGGTTCTTCCCGCGCCTTCCCCCGCTCCTCCTCGAGTCCGACTCTCCCCATGCCGCTACCATGGCTCTCTTCATGTCATTTCTCGAAAATGATCTTTGTTGTTCCTCGCCCTTCTCTTTTGTATCTTCCTATAGCTTTCTCATTTTCCCATTGAGGACATTCCTTGATGAAATGATCAAGGCCTCCACACTTGTGACAACTTAGCTTTGTTGGTTTCTTGGTAACCTTTCCTTTGTAGTTCTTGTTAAAGAACTTCTTGAATCTTCTAACGATCATTGCAGCTTCTTCATCATCAATTTCGAGTCTTCTTGTTCCTCGCTCCCGAGGGCCGGAGCCTTAGGTTTTGATGATTCCGTTTCACGAGTTTCGAGATGTAACTCATGGGTCATCAAGGAACCAAAGAAGTTGTTCAATGTTGAACGCTGTGAAGTCCTTGGTTTCCAACATTGTTGTTGTCTTGGCCATCCATTTTTCATCTTGTGGTAGACTCCTTAGAACCTTCCCGGACTGTTCCTCCGGGGAGATTATCTTTCCTTAGATTCAAGTTCGTTTATAATGTTTGAGAAGCAAGTGAGCATATCTTGAATAGGCTCCTTTTGTTTCATGTGAAACAATTCATACTTATGTACGAGCATGTCGATCTTTAATCGTTTCACTTCGCTTGTTCCTTCACGAGTAATTTGAAGGAGTTTCCACATTTGCTTTGCAATCTTGCATCCCATGACTCGATTATGTCCACGGAGACCAAGACCGTAATGGAGTAGCTTCTGGCCATGTTGTTCATCTCCATTTTGTTGAAGTCCTCTTTGTCAAAATCGGCAAGGGGTTTAGGAACCAGCTCCCCTTTCTCGTTCTTCTTTGTGACTTCAAAGTCACCGATTTTAATTACCTTCCACACTTGGTAATTTTCAACTTTAATAAATATTTCATACGGTTCTTCCAAAGATGGATAATGTTTGGCCATTAAACATGGGAGGGCGTTGAGTTGAATATCCTTCATCAAGCTTTTCTCCCGTTGTGTTCATTTTTCCATGTACAATCTCCTCGAAAGTTAGCCGATTTTGGAGGTACTAGGCTCGATACCAATCGTTATTCTAGTATTGAACACTAGACCAACTACAAGAGGGGGGTGAATCGCAGTTCAGAGAGAACTTTTAATTTGTAATGCGGAAATAAAAACAAACTTGAAATTAGAAAGAGACAAGCACACGAGATTTTTACAAGGAAAACTTCCTAGGCCCAATAGGAAGAAAAACCTTGACCGCTAGGGATTTTGACTCAAACTCTTTTTAATATACTAGGCCAAAAGACTCTCTTTGTACAACCTAAACTTGGACCTTCTCTGTTCCTCTAGGAACTTGTTCCCCGCCACCCGCCCCCGAACCGATGACACTCACTATCGACTTCACCGAAGTCTTCTCTTCTCTCTTTCTCTACTCTCTCTTGAATACAATGATATTCTCTCACTCCACACACTATGAATATTACAATAATGAGTATAAGTTCAATAAAGAGGAAATTACAAGAAAAACTTTCTAAGTAATGATCGACTTTTTTCGCTTGAAGTTCTTAAGTTTTTCTTCAAATAATTTCTTCTTATATAGTCAGTCATGGCTTCTTCCTTCATCCGGACACGTTGGGGGTCCATGTTCTCCTCAAATGGCGTGAGTGGAATAACGGGAATCATGGCCTCGATTTTCGCTACATATCTCCATATTGTTTGCAACGGAAACTAACCACCTTCCACTATCCGTTAGTCGGAGTATCTTCGCCGAGTTAGTTGGGTTTGTTGGAGAACTTCAAGGAATCGCCCACATTGTATGCCACGCCAACTATAACCGATTTTTACACACAAACAACAACAAGAAAAAATATCTATTAACTTAAAGAATCTTTTATGCAAAGATTCTAAGTTACTAGAATATTAATCATACCATATTATAAAAATTCAAAGTGCATAAAATAAATATCTTGACTTAGATTAAGTAATTAATCTTTCTCCACAAGATATAAATGCAATATTAAACATTACATAATTTTTGGTATTTTATATTTTCGCAAAATAAAAACTATATAGTAAAATTAACCTAAGAATTTGACATCATCAAAACATCAAATACAACACTAACAAGTTTATTGAAAAAGCTATGTCAGTCGAGTATTGTTAGCCAACTACATTAAGGCACCAATCGCACTTAAATATGGTACTTCAGACCATGAATTTCTTCGTTTTCTTCTCGTGGTCTCGAATGGGTCATCTTTCACATTCAGAAATGCACTATCATTGGAGAGCTTATTGGTGAGCTTTGTCCATGAAAAAAACGTTTCGTGATTTTTTTTCTATATAGTTTGATTTGATGGACAAAAATCCCATTTCTCAAATGTTCCATTTGCAAGCCAAGGCAAAATTTTGTCCTATCGAGATCTTTCATCTCAAATTCTTTCATCAAGTATTTTGCAGTCACTTCGAGTTCTCTAGGAGTTCCAATAATATTCAAATCATCAACATAGATAGCAATGATGGCGAATCCTGATTTAGATCGCTTAATGAATACGCAGGTACTGATTTGATTTTTTTTGAATCCTTCTTTCAATAGGTATTCACTAAGACGATTATACCATATTCTTCTAGATTCTTTTAACCCATAGAGTGACTTTTTTAATTTTATTGAAAACATCTCTTCGGGCATGTGATTTTCTCGGTTATTTTAGTCCATTAGGGACTTTCATATAAATATCTCGTGTCAAGTGACCCATATAGGTATGCAATTCCTACATCCATTAACCTCGCTTGCAATCCTTTCGAAACCGGTAAGCTTACTAGAAATCTTAGTGTAGTTGCATCAACTACTGGAGAATATGTCTCATCATAATCAATCCCTGGCATTTGCGAGAAACCTTGGGCTACTAGTCTTGCCTTATATCTAATAACCTCATTTTTCTCATTTCGTTTTCTCACGAATACCCATTTGTACCAGCCCGGCTTTCTACCTTTTGGTATTTGGGTTATTTGTCCGAATACCTCACGTTTTTCACGTGATTTCAGCTTTTGCTTGAATTGCTTCTTTCCATCTTGGCCTATCTTTTCTCGCTGCGACATTCATCTACCGTATTTGGTTCTATATCATTTTCATAGTATGTCATTTCAACCGCTATGGAGTAAGCAAAGATTTCTGATAGGTTGTCGTACACCTGTCAAAAATAATTGCTGCAAAACCTTCTAACAATGTAGTAGGGTAAGTAGGGTCGAATCCACAGAGAGATGGTCGCTTTAATCTAGCTTATAAGATACACTAGTAGAATAATTTCCTATCATGCGGCTGTCATTAAGTAGATATTTTTTTAATTAAAAAAATGAAGCATATTGCTTTGGTTTTGGGTAGGACCCGCAAAGAATAGGTACTGGTACGGGTAAAAAAATTCTTTTTTTTTACTCTTTGCCATCAAATTTGAAAGGAAAAAATGCAAGAAGAAAAAAACACACACAAATTGAAAGTAATGACAGAGAGAAAAACTAAAATATCACCACCCTAGCCATTAGATCGATAAATAAAAAAATCAAAATCTAACTACAAAAAAGAAAAAAACAAGAATGGTATTATTACGAGAGTGAGGAGAGTATAACATCAATTTCTGGATTTCATCGAGACAAAGCATTTGATGCTCGCCAATGTTTGACCTAGAGTTACATGCTTACCGCGTCCCGAATGCAAAAATTCGATTAACACCTAAAAGAAGTCCTATGCAAAGATTCGATTAACACCTAAAAGCAAAATTTGAAGCATACATTAAAAGTTATATGATTGTTCGTCTCAAACCGAATAAAATGAAAACAAGAAAGAAGAACAAAACCCAAAACTCCAAACTTCCTACTTACCGCTCGCCGGAACCCCGCCATTGCCTCACCGGTGATGCGCGGAATTATCTTTTTTGGAATTTCCGTTGTTGTTGCCGTGTTTCTCTCCCCCCTCGCTGCTTTCTCTCTTTTTCCTCTCGCGTCGTTACGTATGCTCGTGGGCCGTGGGTGTTGTCGTGGTTGTGTTTGTGGTGTTGCCGCCGGTCTCCGCGCGTGGTTGTCATCAGTCGCTCATGTCGTGTTGTTGTGGTGTTGTCTCGCACGTGGTTGAAGAGACGTCGTGTGAACGCGGCGGCGAAGAGACCGTGAAGCTTGAACGCCGGTGACGAAGAGAGGTCGCGCGAGAGAGAGAGCTGAAGGAGATATTGGTGAGATCTGCCATGGAGAGAGAGGAGGAGTAGGAGTGAGTTTGATGGAGGAGATTTGCTTAGAGAGTTAGAGAGGGAGAACCGAGAAGTGAGGCGCGAACCACTATAATAGATTTAGGGTTTTGTTACCATTGTCGCGCCTATAATATCGGGCGTTTTTAATATTGGGCCTTTTATTGTCTGCGGATATTTAAAGAAACTGCAAGCAATAGATTAAAAATATTAATATTTTATCTCTATTGCTGCGGTTTCTTTAACAAACCGCAGCAATAGATCTGGTCAAACCAGTCAAATAATATTGAAAATCACCAATTAGAGTCTATTGCTGCGGTTTCCGCCCAGAACCGCAGCAATAGGTTGATTTTCGATTTTTCCTTTTCTTTGACGTGATTTATTGCCGCATATGGGTAAAAAAAGAAGCAATTCAAATGCTAGCCGATAAGCAATTATTCTACTAGTAATATGGAGAAACTAAACAAGATCGTGAATATTGAATTAAAGTTCTAAACTAATCAAACTACGAAAATCAAACTAAAAAGGATCTAGGGCAATGGTTTACCACGTTTATAACTATAATCTATCAAAAAAATCATCAATGATTCAATTAATCGATACCTAGAGCACATGTTAATCCTACGGCCGGGTCTTAACGCCCTCAAATAAACATATGCAAGACGGCCGCTAACATAATCAGATTTGCTAATTGTAGGCAAGCCTCTAAAAGTAAGATCTTGGTCAATACAAACAATTATTAGCAATATTTAGTCGACAATTGATCAGATTGCAAGATTAACAATAAAAATACTAATCAATTATAGATATCAATAACTAATCAAACCATCAACAAATTAAACATAATCAAGATTCATAATATATAGACATAGATTCCCAAAACCCTAGAAATAAAAAATTACTCTATCATGAAATAAAGAATAAAAACTACATCTAGAAATAGAAAGGAAAACATAATTAAAAGAAATCAATGAAAGGAAGAGAAGAAAATAATAAGACTCGTGAATTAATTAAGAACAAGTGAAATTAGGGTTTAGTACTAAGCTAGAGAGAAAAAGGAAGAAGAAAACTAAAACTAAACCTAGAACTAAGAAAAATAAAATAACGTGTGAAGGGGAAGAGGGAGAAGAAAGTTTTCCTAATCTAAATAATATTAAGTAATCTAATATGACTAGGAGAGTAACTTACAAGATAAGGAAAGTCTTGAATAAATCATTAAATGGGCGTGAATAGTGATCCGCGCGTACGCGTGGCGGATTCCGCGAGCTGGAAACAAAGGCAATATTCTCGAAAGGCACAACTCCCCCGAATAGAAGTCTTCTCGGGCGTGCCACCTATCGTTGGAAAGCTCTTCAAGTCTAGTTTCCAACTCTTCTGTAATTACTCAATTCTAAGAAGCAAATCAAAAGTTATTATCAGAAGAAATGACGTGACTCCTTTTTCATATTTCTAAAATGATTTTTCTCGCTTTGCTTTCGCTCAAACTCGTACTATAAGATATTCAAACGATCCTTATGCAATGCACCTTCCTTCCAAGTGCTCATAATCCTCATGTTTTAGCTAATCATACTCCAAATACGTTCTCAATACCTGAAATTCATCAAAACAAAAACATACCGAATAGGAGTAGAATAACATAACTTAAGAAAATATTGCAATAGTGAACCTAAATATGAATCTAAATGCTCTAAAAATGCAACCTAAATGCACCTAAAAAACTATATATAAATATGACTTATCAATTTCATTCAAGACAACATCTTGGTAACTCGTGGAATTTTAATCCGTGCCTGGGCATTCTCAAGCAGGTACATGTGACTTTGTGACTTTCTTAGGATCTCGTGGAATGCATCTCGGCAATTGGTTTGCAATACTTTGCAAATGAACAATTTTCTTGACTTCTTGTTCACATGAATTTGTTTTTCGGATCTAGAAACGACATTTGCTATGCGCTCCATGTAATTTCTCGTTTTTGTATTTTGTGCGCCCATTTTCTCTCCCCAAAGGACGGGAATACCGATTCATCAAAATGGCAATCCGGCAAATCGAACCGTAAATAAATTGCCGCTTTTGGCTCTAAATATTTGATAATTGATGGAGAATCAAATACAACATATATTCCCATCTTTCTTTGTGGACCCATTTTAGTACGTTGGGGCGGAGCAATAGGTACATGTGCAGAGCACCCAAAATTCTCAAATGTGAGACATTAGGTTCTCGACCCGATACCGATTGCAACGGGTGAGAATTTGTGATAGGTTGTCTACCTTAATCTTATCAATGCTTCGCATGTAATATATCATGACCCTGCGTAAGAGGGCAATTTTGATCTCATTATTAATGGTCTTGCAATTAATATGTAGTCTCTTGATTAATGATTCAACAAGACCATTTTGTGTATGTACATGAGATACATGGTGCTCTACAACAATCCCAATAGACATGCAATAGTCATTAAAAAGTTTGTGATGTAAATTCCCCAAAGATTGTATAATCTTATTCTCTTTATTGTATGATATGGGAATTAAGTTCTTAATCGAATTATTTGAACCGAAGTTTTGTAAGTGCAACATTTCTACTTGACAAAAGGCTCACATGTGACCATCAAGCAGAGGCATCAATTAATACCATGAAATAGTTGAATGGTCCGCATGCGGGTGAATAGGCCCACAAATATCTCCCTTGTATTCTTTCTAGAAACGTTGGAGATTCAAGGAGGCAATCTTATTTATAGATGGTCTAGTTATCAATTTGCCAAGTGAGCATGCAGAGCATGATAATTCATTTGACCGAGGAATTTTGACATTCTTTATAGAGTGTCCAATTGAGTTTTCAATGATTCTATGCATCATTCCTCGTGCCAGTTAGCCTAATTGGTCATGCCATGTAGTAAATGATTTTCTCGTTATCTAACTTCCTGGTTAGATATCATATTAATTTCAATCGACGTATATCTATGCGATATATATAGTCCCGAGGAAATTGGTGGCAATTTTTCATAGATGTATTTCTTGCCGCATTTTTCTCGCCATTAGCATATAAATTTCTCTCGGTTCATCGTCACCCGTTTTCCAAATGGTAACCATTCGACGTACATCTTTGAAACTTATGAGGTTTCTTCGAGATTTACTCAAATATAATGCGTCATTGATTATCAATTTTGTCCCATTTGGAAATATAATGCAAGCTTTCCCGGAGCCTTCAATTAACTTGGTTGTCCCGTAGACTTGTGCTAACATTTACTTGAAATATCGTAAGTTTTAAAAAAAAATATTCTTTATATTTCAATATGGTGTGTGTCCCACTATCGAGAAGACATTGTTCTTTGATCCAACTGTAAATCCATATCTTCATAAATAAAAAATACGAGGATCCGTATAAGAAATGCATGTTTTATTTAGGAAAAATTGATTTAATCAGTCCCTAACTATGGACGCCCGATAAAAACCAGAGGACCAACTATGTTTTTTTATTGTTCGGGTCCCAACTTTGAAGGGTATTTTACAATACTAGTCCTTAGAAGAGTTAGAAACCCCGCTATAGCAGGTAAACTCCCTCAAAAAAATTCCTTCTTTTTTTCTACCTTCTCCCCTCCTCTTTCCTCCCCCTCCTTCACTTCACTTCTTCCTTCCTCCCTCCTCCCTCTCCCCTTACCACCCAACCCCCCCCTCCCCTTCCACTCCCACTACCCCCCCACCAACACTTATCATTACCGTGATCATAGAGCTCATGCCACTCACCATCCATACTTCCACTTCGCTACCAAAAAGACTAAAAATTAACAAGTTCTTCGCTCCAATTTCACACATTGCACTAAATTTTTCACACAAATTTTGATTATCACTACTATCATTGCTCAATTAAAACACACAATTCTGCCAACGATAACATATGATGAGTAAGCAAGCACTCCATATTTCAAAAAAATTCCACAAACAAAAACACTTCATCAATTAATCATCAACTAACGTTGCATAAAAAAACAGATCGAAACTTCGTAAAATCAAAATTAAGCGAGAATCACAACGATGCATCCTCAACATTGCCACCACCGCCTATAGAGAAGCTCTACGTCAAACAGAGGCTTATATTTGAAAGTAAGAAGACTTAGAGTTAGTGGCCACCGAAGTTCTATCACTCTTTATAATAACTTCCACGAACGACGCCATTTTCGAAGCCATAACTAAGCTTCTCAGTTGAATGTTCTTCTTCACTACACCACGAGAGAAATCTCGTAAAGTAGAAGTTTTTGTATCTTGGGCGAATCAAACAGAGATTATTTATAGGTGTGACAAATTAGGGTAAATTGATACAAAATATAAAAAGTAGTCAAGGTGTAGTCAACAAAAATGGTGGGGGATACTTAGGGAGTAGTTTTATGATATTATGAAGTTTAAATTCAACAAAAAAATCGGGAGTTTTGGGGGGAGAAAGAAAAAGGAGGGGGGTGGAGGAGACAAGCAGGGAGAGAGGAGAGAGATCGACGGAATGGTGTGATCACAGCAATGATAAGTGAGCCGGGTGGAGTTTGGTGGTGACTCGGGCACTTTGGGCCGATTAGGACAGGGTGGGTGGCCGATGGCGAGGGGTCGGCGGAGGGAGGGGGAGGAGAAGTGGTATGGGAGGTGTGGATGGTAAGGTAAGAAGGAAGAGGGAGGGAGGAGGAACGGGATGTGGGTAGGAGGAGGGAGGCAGGAGAAAAACGGGTTAAACAAAGAAGAAAAATAAAGTAAAAAGTAAAATTGTTTAAAAAAATATTTTTCTATATTTGTTATTCTTGTGCCTATTTCCTGTGATTAGTCACCGTGTTTAATCCCATCTCCTAACTTTTAGTTATATTTGATATTTAGCTTTTTCGTAGTTCTTAGTTGGTTATTGACAATTTCCGACTCTGATTCCGGCCTAGTTTATTGTTTGGTTAACACATGTCGATGTTCCTTAGTCCTTGTGGAAGAATGACCCTCGCTTGCCACTTTACCTAGGTTAGTGGACTAGTTAGGTAGTTCCGACCTTGGGGTGTTTTGTCCAACGACCAAAATATCCTTCCGTCACCCAACCAAATGCCTCTCGCTTACTTTTGTCTTCTTTCTTGCCTATAAGACATGTGGGTCCGTACTGCCAACTCATGTGTCCGAACAAGCTCCCTACAAAACAAAAACATCTCTACCAATTATACAATTACTCTATTTGCTGCCACAAACTTAAATGGCTGGCATAAACAGAACAAAAACAAGCAATACTAGATTCATGTCTTAAGAACAAGAAAAACAAAAAAGTCGGGCCGCACATACAAGACATTTACTCTCTAAGAACAAAGCTTTCAAATTCACAAACAAAGGTAAGGGACTAAGAAAAGTCTTACCAATATATATTATTAGCAAATCATCACCACTATCGCTCTCCATTACTCCATTTCATCTAAATCCCTATCTAGTGAACCTATACTAGATTCTCTATCGAAAATTCTTCTTCTTCTTCTTCTCATCATTATCACTAAGTTCTTCCTCAAAATCGCCTTCATTGTTTACTTCATTGGCAGGAGCATCAACTAATGTTGGCTCTACATCCTCTCGTACAAGAGAAACTTTTGTATTGCTTGCCTCACCTACATGAAAAGGTCTTTGAATATCATCTTTTTCCACAATGATTCATCATCATCATCTTCTTCTTCTTCTTCATTTGGAAAATCAAAATAGTCATGGGAGGCTTTGTTTCTTTGATAACTACTTTCCATCAGGGTTCATAATGAGTCGAACATAGAACACTTGCTCTATTTGAGATGCTAATGCAAATGGTTCATTGGTTTTCAAATTTCTAGTGACATTTACAAGTGATTTCCAAGCTTATCCTTTTTTAATCC
>CANSNZ010001052.1:0-133146 GCA_947646795.1 Beta lomatogona
TCAACCACACACTATGAATATTACAATAATGAGTATGTTGAATAAAGAGGGAAATTACAAGAAAAACTTTTAAGTAATGATTGACTTTTTAGCTTTGAAAGTTCTTAAGTTTTTCTTCAAATAATTTCTTCTTATATAGCTGCTGCAGTTCTTCCTTCATCTAGGACACGTTGTGCTCCATGTTCTCCTCAAATGGCGCCGAGTGGAGTAATGGGAATCATGGCCTGATTTGTTGCATATCTCCATATTGTTTGTAACGGAAACTAACCACCTTCCACTATCCGTTAGTGGGAGTATCTTCAGCGAGTTAGTTGGGTTTGTTGGAGAACTTCAAGGAGTCGGTTCCACATTGTATGCCACGACTATAACTGATTTTTACGCACAAACAACAACAGCAAAAATGTCTACTAACTTAAAGAATCTTTTATGCAAAGATTCTAAGTTACTAGAATATTAAACATACCATATTATAAAAATTCAAAGTGCATAAAATAAATATCTTGATTTAGATTAAGTAATTAATCTTTCTCCACAAGATATAAATGCAATATTAAACATTACATAATTTTTGGTATGTTATATTTTCAAAAATCAAAACTATATAGTAAAATTAACCTAAGAATTTGACATCATCAAAAAACATCAAATACAACAATATTCCCCTTTTTGATGATGGCAAATATAAGGCATATAAAAACAAAATAAGAAAAATAAAATAACTAAAGCAAAAGAATCAAGAGCTAATGAATTTAGAAAAAAACAAAACTAACAAAGACTAAGAAAATAAATCTAGCACTAACTAACAGGGAAACAAATACTAAAATACTAAACTAACATAAATCATCACCTAGAACCAAAGAGGACTAGAATTTGAATTTTTATGTGCCACTACACTTCTTTCCCCTTTTGTCATCATCAAAAACAACTTAGTACCCAGCAGTACTCTAAGAGTGCATCATATACAACAATATCAAAGGAGTAGCTCAAACATGCATCTAATAATACTAGCCATCCAAACATTATAATGAGCATAAAAGATGAAATTAAAGCACATGGTCATGAAAAATGCACAAATTGAGTTCAAGATGAAAAAAGAAAAAGAAGAAAGCAAAAAAGAAAGATAATTAAGAAAAGAAGAGATATAAACCAAAATATTTTATCACCTAAAAAGGATGGGTGATAAAAGAGAGTAACAACTAGTCACCATTGTTTTAATACAAACCCAGACCAAAAAAAAATTGTTTCAACAGATTAATTAGGAGGGAAGGGGATTAAGGCTTAGAGGGCTTGGAAGGCTTGGGAGGAACAAGGAAAGCACCGAGCCACGGTATCAATCTTCTCCTGAACAGTGATTCTCCTTGCTGCACACGTGCAAGGATGCGCTCCTGCTGAAGAACAACACGGGCAACCCTTGCTTGATTCCCCGGACCCTTGGTGTGAAGGAGAGACGAGACTCCCGAATTGTATGCAGAATACCATGAAGACCAAGGTGAAGAGAAAAGGAAAATCAATAGTCCTCGATCTCGAAGGAGCGTGATCCTCATCAAGATCAATATGAAGCTGGCCGCTGGACCTTGTTTCTTGGGAGCCTTGGTCTCGACAATTCTCGACTCTTACGCACGGACCTCGGTCCTTAGATGTGACCTCCTCCTCTAACTTCCGCTTTATCCCGTTTTAACCTTCCCCTTAGTTTGCTGAACATCAAAGTCTAACATCCCACCTGTACCCTAAGAGACAGGCTGGATAAAGGTCTCCTTAGTCATATAATTATCAGGCTCTAGATCAAAAGAGGTACTAGAAGGGAGTTCAATTTGATTCTTCTTGAGGATAACAGGAATCGAGTTAGCATAACCCACTTTGGTGTTGGAGAGATGCAATAGGAAAGGTGAGAAATCATTAAAGCAGGGAAGTTTATTTTTATGTTCTTAGCAAGGCAAAACATCAATGAGAGATCCATGAGGCTCGCTTGGAGTCCTCTTGGAGGTCCTTGGCAGAATAAAGCGCCAAACTAAGTGAACTAAAAATTTATGAAAAGGAGAGAGATCTTTCTTATCTAGGGATTGGTCGGACTCTTTACCCCCAAAGTAACTCAAAATAGTGGCGTTTGAAGCCCCATTCACATTTAGCTTAGCCCTACCCTTCACATATTCCTTGTACCCTCGGTAGGTACATCGAACCATTCCCTAAGTTCTTTCCATTGAACTTAACTAATTTCCCAAGCGACAACACTTATGCATAAACCCTCGTTATTTTCAAACTTAGCAACAAACTCACTCATCTCACTCTCATAAAGGCCCTCATCAAAACTCAAAACTTTGACCCATTTTTGAAACTTAACAAGATCAAGAAACTGACTCCACTTTACTTTCTTGCACCAGGTGAAATCGACACAAAACCCAATGATATACTTAGAGGATTTTGATTTCTTACCCCTTTTGGTAGGTATCAAGATTTCCTTTCCTTGCTCTGTTCAGCATCATCCAAATCTTCTTCCTTCTTTGGAGAGAACACTTCATTTTCCGCGGGAATTTGCTTGACAAACCCAGAGAATCTTCATTGGAGTTGGAAGATTCATTCTCGCTTTCATTATAATCCACCAGGAGTGAAGATTTTTCAGCCGGAAAATTTTTGGTGTCTTCGGAGGTTTTTCTTTTGGGGGCCATTTAGGGTTTTAGGTGAGGAAGATGAAGATTGTAGAATTGTGTAGAGAGAGAGAGAGAAAGGCGGTTTTGCAGAGCTAATGGTTTTGGGATTAATTTGCCGTGTAAATTTTGGTTTGATTGGATGGATTTTTATTTTGGGACAGAATTTATGGGAATTGTGAAGAGGAATTAAATGTGGCTTTTCCCTTCCATCTTTAAATCCGGTGAATTGATTTTAGTTTTAGATTTGTACATGAACGCTGGTGAAACATTGCCATTTTTTAAAATTTGTGGGGGATGAATGAAGAATGATAATTAATGGAAGAAGAGAAAATAAAATAAAAATAATATTTACGTGGAAAGAAAGAAAAGAGTAGAAAGTGTGAACTCAAGCATGTAACATGTTCATGCTATATGTACAACAACCTTTCTATTTTTACTCAAGTATATGCATGGACAATAAGGGGAGTATTATGAAGACTAATGTGAGTCCTTTACAATGATTGTATAATGAGTGATTAAATTCACAAAATGTTCTTTGGCCACTTAGTGTAATCTTGTAACTAAGGGTTTTATTTGAAGTAGCACACTTAATAAATTCTAATCATCCCTAGCTCTAAGCGAATTTTCTCGAATTGTTCTCTAGGAAGTGGTTTAGTCAAAATGTCGGCTATTTGATTTTCAATTGGACAAAATTTAAGTTTGACAAGACCCTTTTCTACATTATCCTTAAGGAAATGATGTCTAATGTGAATATGCTTGACCCTTGAATGATGAATTGGATCCTTAGAGATACAAATAGCACTAGTATTATCACAATAGATAGGAACACACTTAAACTTAATGCCAAAATCTCTTACTTGTTGCTTGATCCAAAGGACACGGGAACGGCATGCGGCCCAGCTGACCACATACTCTTGCCTCTTTGTGGATAAGGCAACAATATTCTGTTTCTTTGAGCTCCATGACACCAAGCTTGATCCTAGGTCTTGGACAATGCCGATGTGCTCTTGCGGTTAACCAAGTCTCCAGCATAATCCGCATCCGAATAGCTTACTAGGTCAAACACATCACTTCGAGGATAGAACAAACATAAGTCATCACTTCCTTTCAAATACCTTAAAATTCTCTTAAGCTATTTGTTAAGTGAGATTCTTTGGGATTTGATTGGAACCAAAGCACATAAACCAACACTAAAAGAAATATCGGGTCTACTTGCAGTTAAGTAAAGTAATGAACCAATCATACCTCGATATTGCTTTTCATTTACACACTTTACCATTTGAATCTTCATCTAACCTTGTTTCTGTTCCTATGGGAGTGTGGTTGGTTTTTGAATGTTCCAGTCCATATTTCTTGAGCGGTTCCTTGACATATTTTTGTTGATGGATCATTGTTCCTCTTTCGGTTTGCTTAATTTGCAAACCCAAAAAGAAGTTCAACTCTCCCATCATACTCATTTCGAATTCACTACTCATAAGATAGCAAACTCCTTACAAAGAATATCATTAGTAGCACGAGAAAATAATATCATCAACATAAATGCGGACTACTAATATGTCTGTTCCTTTTGATCGAAGGAACAAGGTTCTATCAACCTTACCTCTTATGAAATCATGTGAAGCGAAATTTTGACAACCTTTCATACCAAGATCTAGGTGCTTGTTTTAGCCCATAAAGAGCTTTATCGAAGCTTATAGACTTGATTTGGAAGTTCGAATTTTCAAATCCAGGAGGTTGTTCCACATGAGACGTCTTCAATCAAAAGCCATTTAGAAATGCACATTTGACGTCCATTTGGTACAACTTAAATCCCATAAAGGCAGCAAAGGCAATCAAAATTCTTATTGCTTCTATTCTAGCAACGGGAGCAAAGGTTTCATCAAAATCAATACCTTATTGTTGATTATAACCTTTGGCAACAAGTCCGGCCTTGTTCCTTACCACGGTTCCATGCTCATCGAGTTTGTTCTGAAGACCCATTTTAGTCCTATAACCTTACGGTTCTTTGGTTTTGTCTCCGGTGCCATACCTTGTTCCTCGGAACTCATTTAGCTCCTCTTGCATAGCGTTGATCCAATCGAGTCTCCTTGAGTGCTTCCATATGGTCCTTAGGTTCTGTCATAGATAAGAAAGCGTGAAAAGCACAAAAATTCTTAAATTGGGATCTCGTTTGAGTTCCCTTTTCAATGTCACTTATTATCAATTCTAAAGGATGAGAATTTTGATGTTTCCAAGGCTTTGGATCAAATCTCCTAGTTGCTTCTTGAGTTTCTTGAGGTGATTGATTCTCTTGATCTTCTTACGGATCAAGAGTTCCTTGATCCTCTGAGTTCCTTCATTTGCTTGTTCCTCAGGGGATCGGGCACGGGATTATCGGGGTCGGGAACTTGCTTCTTCTCTTTTCCTGCGGGGGTTAGTTCCTCATCATTTTGATTAAACTCATCGGGACGAGTCAAACCAATTTCAAAGTTATCATTGTGACTCTGTTCTGCGGGGGAGTTAGTCTCATCAAAAAATAACATGGACACTTTCCTCGACACACATTGTTCGCTTATTGTAGACACGATAAGCCTTACTACTTAAGGCATATCCTAGAAAAATAGCCTCATCACTTCTAGCATCAAACTTTCCTAAGTTGTCCTTTCCATTGTTATGTACAAAACATTTACATCCAAAAACACGAAAATAAGAAATATTGGGTTTTCTTCTTTAAGTAGCTCATAAGGAGTCTTCATGGTGATTGGCCTTAGCATGACACGATTGATGATGTAGCATCTTTGTGTTCCATTGCTTCAGCCCAAAAAGTTCTTCGGAAGACCGCTTGCAATTATCATCGTCCTTGCCATATTCTCAAGAGTCCGGTTCTTCCTTTGACTACACCATACTGTTGTGGTGTTCATGGAGCTGAGAAATTATGATCTAAACCTTCATTGCTACAAAATTCATCAAACTTGGAGTTTTCAAACTCCGTACCATGGTCATATCTTAAATGCTTTAATTTAAAACCACTAGTTTTTTTGAATCTTTTTAGCAAAGGTTAGAAATTCATCAAACGTTTCATCCTTACTATGAAGAAAAATAACCCATGTGTATCTTGAAAAATCATCTACTATGACTAAGACATATTTCTTCAGGGTCGGCTTTGGATGCGTACGGGGCCACATAAGTCCATGTGAAGAAGTTCTAATGGACTTTGTGTGCTTACCATTTTCTTGGATTTGAATGAGGATCTCACTTGCTTGCCTTTGACACATGAATCACAAACATCGTGGTTTAGTGACTTAATAATTGGTAGACGAACCACCAAGTCCTTCCCACTTATTTTATGCGGTAGGGACAGGCTTGCATGACCACATCTTTTGTGCCACGAGAAAAGGATCGGCTTCGATCACACTTAAGCATGTGAGATTATTCCTAGGAACAAGGTTCCGGTCAACCATATGGGTGTTCCCTTTCCTCGTTCCCTCAAGGATCTTGGTTCCTGTACTTTCATTCTTGACTACACAAGACTCATTAGTAAACTTCACTTTGTATTTCCCTTATCACAAAGCTGAGATATACTAAGTAAACTATGTTTTAAACCCTCGACCAAAAATACATTATCTATGGAATGTGACTTAGATTTACCAATCTTACCAAGCTGCTACAATATTTCTGTAAGATTGTCTCCAAAGGTCACAGTTCCTCCATTGAAGGCGAAAGTGAGAGAAATTTTGATCTATCTCTGTCATGTGCTTAGAACAACCGCTATCGAGGTACCACGAGTTGTTCCCCCTCACTTGACTGTACCATAGCAAACTACTTAGTTGCGGGAACCCGAGTCTAACTTGGGTTCCATTGTTGAACTTGAGCCTTTCTTAATTTTCCAAACCTGTTTCACTAGGTACGTGTTCCTCTCAATACGTTCTTCTACGGTGGAACAGTCGGATCCAATGTGACCACTTGTTCCCATGGTAAGAACATATTTTACGACTTGGCAGATCAACATATTTTTTATTTTTGTTCTTCTTTTTATGATTGAAACCTAGACCATTTCTTCCTTTGTTTTGATACTTTTGTATCCATGAGACTGGATCAGGAAGCTTGTTCCTTGAGGGCTCCAGTTTCTTCTTTAATACCAGATTTTCTTGAAAGATATTATCAAAATCGTTTCTGAAATTTTCAGCAATATTTACGGTATTAGATGAAGAGACTGTTCCTTCGAGAACAAACCGGTTTCAATTGCGCAGTTCCAAATTCAAAAGATAATTTTCATTTTTGACTTTTTCAAAAGCATCTTGATAACGCCTACTCTTGTCAAAAAGTTCAAAGAATCTTTTTTCAGTGTCACATTTTAGTGAGTTAAGCCAATTTGAATGATTCTTAGTGATTTTCAAGGCATTATTTAATTGATCTCTTTTTCCACATACATCCTTGTAATCATCTAAGATTTCTAGCAAAAGTTTTATTAATTGACTTTTATTCAGTTCTGTAAATTCCTCTTCAATGGCATTAAAACTTACCTTAGGGTTTGATGATTCCACTTTTTCTTCAATATTTGCCATGAGACATAGATGGGCAGTTTCTTCCTCAGTTTCTTCCTGCTCCTCCTCTGAGTCAGACTCTCCCCATGCTGCTACCATGGCTCTCTTCATGTCATTTCTCGAAAATGATCTTTGTTGTTCCTTGCCCTTCTCTTTGTATCTTCCTATAGCTTTCTCATTTTCCCATTGAGGACATTCCTTGATGAAATGATCAAGGCCTCCACACTTGTGACAACTTAGCTTTGTTGGTTTCTTGGTAACCTTTCCTTTGTAGTTCTTGTTAAAGAACTTCTTGAATCTTCTAACGATCATTGCAGCTTCTTCATCATCAATTTCTGAGTCTTCTTGTTCCTCAGTCCTGAGGGCCAGAGCCTTAGGTTTTGATGATTCAGTTTCATGAGTTTCGAGATGTAACTCATGGGTCATCAAGGAACCAGCAAGTTGTTCAATGTTGAACGTTGTGAAGTCCTTGGTTTCCAACATTGTTGTTGTCTTGGCCATCCATTTTTCATCTTGTGGTAGACTCCTTAGAACCTTCCGGACCTGTTCCTCTGGGGAGATTATCTTTCCCAGAGATTCAAGTTCGTTTATAATGTTTGAGAAGCAAGTGAGCATATCTTGAATAGGCTCCTTTTGTTTCATGTGAAACAATTCATACTTATGCATGAGCATGTCGATCTTTAATCGTTTCACTTCGCTTGTTCCTTCATGAGTAATTTGAAGGAGTTTCCACATTTGCTTTGCAATCTTGCATCCCATGACTCGATTATGTTCATGGAGACCAAGACCGTAATGGAGTAGCTTCTTGGCCATGTTGTTCATCTCCATTTTGTTGAAGTCCTCTTTGTCAAAATCGGCAAGGGGTTTAGGAACCAGCTCCCCTTTCTCGTTCTTCTTTGTGACTTCAAAGTCACCGATTTTAATTACCTTCCACACTTGGTAATTTTCAACTTTAATAAATATTTCATACGGTTCTTCCAGTATGGATAATGTTTGCCATTAAACATGGGTGGGCGTTGAGTTGAATATCCTTCATCAAGCTTTTCTCCCGTTGTGTTCATTTTTCCATGTACAATCTCCTCAGTGTTAGCTGATTTTGGAGGTACTAGGCTCTGATACCAATTGTTATTCTAGTATGAACACTAGACCAACTACAAGAGGGGGGTGAATTGTAGTTCAGGAGAACTTTTAATTTGTAATGCGGAAATAAAACAAACTTGAAATTAGAAAGAGACAAGCACACGAGATTTTTACAAGGAAAACTTCCTAGGCCCAATAGGAAGAAAAACCTTGACCGCTAGGGATTTTGACTCAAACTCTTTTTAATATACTAGGCCAAAAGACTCTCTTTTGTACAACCTAATACTGGACCTTCTCTGTTCCTCTAGGAACTTGTTCCCCAGTCACTCAGTTCCCCCTGAACTGATGACACTCACTATTGACTTCACTCGAAGTCTTCTCTCTTCTCTCTTTCTCACTCTCTCTTGAATACAATGATATTCTCTCACCCACACACTATGAATATTACAATAATGAGTATGTTGAATAAAGAGGAAATTACAAGAAAAACTTTCTAAGTAATGATTGACTTTTTTCGCTTGAAAGTTCTTAAGTTTTTCTTCAAATAATTTCTTCTTATATAGGCTGCTTGCGAGTTCTTCCTTCATCTCGGACACGTTGTGCTCCATGTTCTCCTCAAATGGCGTGAGTGGAATAATGGGAATCATGGCCTGATTTTCGCTACATATCTCCATATTGTTTGCAACGGAAACTAACCACCTTCCACTATCCGTTAGTGGGAGTATCTTCAGCGAGTTAGTTGGGTTTGTTGGAGAACTTCAAGGAATCAGTTCCACATTGTATGCCACGCCAACTATAACTGATTTTTACACACAAACAACAACAGCAAAAATATCTACTAACTTAAAGAATCTTTTATGCAAAGATTCTAAGTTACTAGAATATTAATCATACCATATTATAAAAATTCAAAGTGCATAAAATAAATATCTTGACTTAGATTAAGTAATTAATCTTTCTCCACAAGATATAAATGCAATATTAAACATTACATAATTTTTGGTATTTTATATTTTCGCAAAATAAAAACTATATAGTAAAATTAACCTAAGAATTTGACATCATCAAAACATCAAATACAACACTAACAAGTTTATTGAAAAAGCTATGTCAGGTCGAGTATTGTTAGCCAACTACATTAAGGCACCAATCGCACTTAAATATGGTACTTCAGGACCATGAATTTCTTCGTTTTCTTCTCGTGGTCTGAATGGGTCATCTTTCACATTCAGGAAATGCACTATCATTGGAGAGCTTATTGGTGAGCTTTGTCCATGAAAAAACGTTTCAGAATTTTTTCTATATAGTTTGATTTGATGGACAAAAATCCCATTTCTCAAATGTTCCATTTGCAAGCCAAGGCAAAATTTTGTCCTATCGAGATCTTTCATCTCAAATTCTTTCATCAAGTATTTTGCGGTCACTTGAGTTCTCTAGGAGTTCCAATAATATTCAAATCATCAACATAGATAGCAATGATGGCGAATCCTGATTTAGATCGCTTAATGAATACGCAGGTACTGATTTGATTTTTTTTGAATCCTTCTTTCAATAGGTATTCACTAAGACGATTATACCATATTCTTCTAGATTCTTTTAACCCATAGAGTGACTTTTTTAATTTTATTGAAAACATCTCTTCGGGCATGTGATTTTCTGGTTATTTTAGTCCATTAGGGACTTTCATATAAATATCCGTGTCAAGTGACCCATATAAGTATGCGGTCCCTACATCCATTAACCTCGTTTGCAATCCTTTCGAAACCGGTAAGCTTACTAGAAATCTTAGTGTAGTTGCATCAACTCTTTGGAGAATATGTCTCATCATAATCAATCCCTGGCATTTGCGAGAAACCTTGGGCTACTAGTCTTGCCTTATATCTAATAACCTCATTTTTCTCATTTCGTTTTCTCACGAATACCCATTTGTACCAGCCTGGCTTTCTACCTTTTGGTATTTGGGTTATTTGTCTGAATACCTCACGTTTTTCACGTGATTTCAGTTTTGCTTGAATTGCTTCTTTCCATCTTGGCCTATCTTTTAGCGGCGACATTCATCTACTGTATTTGGTTCTATATCATTTTCATAGTATGTCATTTCAACCGCTATGGAGTAAGCAAAGATTTCTGATAGGTTGTCGTACACCTGTCAAAAATAATTGCTGCAAAACCTTCTAACAATGTAGTAGGGTAAGTAGGGTCGAATCCACAGAGAGATGGTCGTTTTAATCTAGCTTATAAGATACACTAGTAGAATAATTTCCTATTGCGGCGGTCATTAAGTAGATATTTTTTTAATTAAAAAAATGAAGCATATTGCTTTGGTTTTGGGTAGGACCCGCAGCAATAGGTACTGGTACGGGTAAAAAAAATTCTTTTTTTTTTTTACTCTTTGCCATCAAATTTGAAAGGAAAAAATGCAAGAAGAAAAAAAACACACACAAATTGAAAGTAATGACAGAGAGAAAAAACTAAAATATCACCACCCTAGCCATTAGATCTGATAAATAAAAATCAAAATCTAACTACAAAAAAGAAAAAAACAAGAATGGTATTATTACAGGAGTGAGGAGAGTATAACATCAATTTCGGGATTTCATCGAGACAAAGCATTTGATGCTCGCCAATGTTTGACCTAGAGTTACATGCTTACCGCGTCCTGAATGCAAAAATTCGATTAACACCTAAAAGAAGTCCTATGCAAAGATTCGATTAACACCTAAAAGCAAAATTTGAAGCATACATTAAAAGTTATATGATTGTTCGTCTAAACCGAATAAAATGAAAACAAGAAAGAAGAACAAAACCCAAAACTCCAAACTTCCTACTTCTCGCTGCGGAACCCCGCCATTGCCTCACCGGTGATGCGCGGAATTATCTTTTTGGAATTTCCGTTGTTGTTCTTTGTGTTTTCTCTCCCTCGCTTGCGTTTCTCTCTCTTTCTCCTCTCGCGCGTCGTTACAGATGCTCGTGGGCTGTTGGTGTTGTCGTGGTTGTGTTTGTGGTGTTGCTGCTGGTCTGCGCGTGGTTGTCATCGTCGCTCATGTCGTGTTGTTGTGGTGTTGTCTGCACGTGGTTGAAGAGACGTCGTGTGAACGTCAGTGGCGAAGAGACCGTGAAGCTTGAACGTCGGTGACGAAGAGAGGTCGTGTGAGAGAGAGAGAGTTGAAGGAGATATTGGTGAGATCTGCCATGAGAGAGAGGGAGGAGTAGGAGTGAGTTTGATGGAGGAGATTTGCTTAGAGAGTTAGAGAGGGAGAACCGAGAAGTGAGGCGCGAACCACTATAATAGATTTAGGGTTTTGTTACCATTGTTGCGCCTATAATATTGGGCGTTTTAATATTGGGCCTTTTATTGCTGCGGATATTTAAAGAAACTGCAGCAATAGATTAAAATATTAATATTTTACTCTATTGCTGCGGTTTCTTTAACAAACCGCAGCAATAGATCTGGTCAAACCAGTCAAATAATATTGAAAATCACCAATTAGAGTCTATTCTTTGCGGTTTCGCCCCGTAACCGCAAGCAATAGGTTGATTTTCGATTTTTCCTTTTCTTTTGACGTGATTTATTGCTGCATATGGGTAAAACAGCAGCAATTCAGCCGCAGCGATAAGCAATTATTCTACTAGTAATATGGAGAAACTAAACAAGATCAGGAATATTGAATTAAAGTTCTAAACTAATCAAACTACGAAAATCAAACTAAAAAGGATCTAGGGCAATGGTTTACCACGTTTATAACTATAATCTATCAAAAAAATCATCAATGATTCAATTAATCAGATACCTAGAGCACATGTTAATCCTACGGTCGGGTCTTAACGCTCTCAAATAAACATATGCAGTACGGTCGCTAACATAATCAGATTTGCTAATTGTAGGCAAGCCTCTAAAAGTAAGATCTTGGTCAATACAAACAATTATTAGCAATATTTAGTCAGACAATTGATCAGATTGCAAGATTAACAATAAAAATACTAATCAATTATAGATATCAATAACTAATCAAACCATCAACAAATTAAACATAATCAAGATTCATAATATATAGACATAGATTCCCAAAACCCTAGAAATAAAAATTACTCTATCATGAAATAAAGAATAAAAACTACATCTAGAAATAGAAAGGAAAACATAATTAAAAGAAATCAATGAAAGGAAGAGAAGAAAATAATAAGACTCGTGAATTAATTAAGAACAAGTGAAATTAGGGTTTAGTACTAAGCTAGAGAGAAAAAGGAAGAAGAAAACTAAAACTAAACCTAGAACTAAGAAAAAATAAAATAACGTGTGAAGGGGAAGAGGGAGAAGAAAGTTTTCCTAATCTAAATAATATTAAGTAATCTAATATGACTAGGAGAGTAACTTACAAGATAAGGAAAGTCTTGAATAAATCATTAAATGGGCGTGAATAGTGATCCGCGCGTACGCGTGGCAGATTCCAGCGGAAACAGTGCAATATTCTGAAAGGCACAACTCCCTGAATAGAAGTCTTCTCGGGGCGTGCCACCTATCGTTGGAAAGCTCTTCAAGTCTAGTTTCCAACTCTTCTGTAATTACTCAATTCTAAGAAGCAAATCAAAAGTTATTATCAGAAGAAATGACGTGACTCCTTTTTCATATTTCTAAAATGATTTTCTGCTTTGCTTTCGCTCAAACTCGTACTATAAGATATTCAAACGATCCTTATGCAATGCACCTTCCTTCCAAGTGCTCATAATCCTCATGTTTTAGCTAATCATACTCCAAATACGTTCTCAATACCTGAAATTCATCAAAAACAAAAACATACCGAATAGGAGTAGAATAACATAACTTAAGAAAATATTGCAATAGTGAACCTAAATATGAATCTAAATGCTCTAAAATGCAACCTAAATGCACCTAAAAACTATATATAAATATGACTTATCAATTTCATTCAAGACAACATCTTGGTAACTGTGAATTTTAATCCGTGTCGGGGCATTCTCAGCAGGTACATGTGACTTTGTGACTTTCTTAGTATCTGTGAATGCATCTGGCAATTGGTTTGCAATACTTTGCAAATGAACAATTTTCTTGACTTCTTGTTCACATGAATTTGTTTTCGGATCTAGAAACGACATTTGCTATGCGTTCCATGTAATTTCTGTTTTTGTATTTTGTGCGCCCATTTTCTCTCCCCTAAGGATGGGAATACTGATTCATCAAAATGGCAGTCGGCAAATCGAACCGTAAATAAATTGCCAGTTTTTGGCTCTAAATATTTGATAATTGATGGAGAATCAAATACAACATATATTCCCATCTTTCTTTGTGGACCCATTTTAGTACGTTGGGGCGGAGCAATAGGTACATGTGCAGAGCACCCAAAAATTCTCAAATGTGAGACATTAGGTTCTCGACCTGATACTGATTGCAACGGTGAGAATTTGTGATAGGTTGTCGGCCTTAATCTTATCAATGCTTCGCATGTAATATATCATGACCCCAAGCAGAAGAGGGCAATTTTGATCTCATTATTAATGGTCTTGCAATTAATATGTAGTCTCTTGATTAATGATTCAACAAGACCATTTTGTGTATGTACATGAGATACATGGTGCTCTACAACAATCCCAATAGACATGCAATAGTCATTAAAAGTTTGTGATGTAAATTCCCCAGCATTGTATAATCTTATTCTCTTTATTGTATGATATGGGAATTAAGTTCTTAATCGAATTATTTGAACCAGAAGTTTTGTAAGTGCAACATTTCTACTTGACAAAAGGCTCACATGTGACCATCAAGTAGAGGCATCAATTAATACCATGAAATAGTTGAATGGTCCGCATGCGGGGTGAATAGGCCCACAAATATCTCCTTGTATTCTTTCTAGAAACGTTGGAGATTCAGTGGCAATCTTATTTATAGATGGTCTAGTTATCAATTTGCCAAGTGAGCATGCAGAGCATGATAATTCATTTGACCGAGGAATTTTGACATTCTTTATAGAGTGTCCAATTGAGTTTTCAATGATTCTATGCATCATTCCTGTGCCAGGTTAGCCTAATTGGTCATGCCATAGAGTAAATGATTTTCTGTTATCTAACTTCTGGTTAGATATCATATTAATTTCAATCAGACGTATATCTATGCGATATATATAGTCCCGAGGAAATTGGTGGCAATTTTTCATAGATGTATTTCTTGCCGCATTTTTCTGCCATTAGGCATATAAATTTCTCTTGGTTCACTGTCATCGTTTCCAAATGGTAACCATTCTGACGTACATCTTTGAAACTTATGAGGTTTCTTCGAGATTTACTCAAATATAATGCGTCATTGATTATCAATTTTGTCCCATTTGGAAATATAATGCAGGCTTTCCCAGAGCCTTCAATTAACTTGGTTGTCCCAGAGATTGTGCTAACATTTACTTGAAATATCGTAAGTTTTAAAAAATATTCTTTATATTTCAATATGGTGTGTGTCCCACTATCGAGAAGACATTGTTCTTTGGATCCAACTTCTGGTAAATCCATATCTTCATAAATAAAAAATACGAGGATCCGTATAAGAAATGCATGTTTTATTTAGGAAAAATTGATTTAATCAGTCCCAACTATGGACGCCCTGATAAAAACAGTACCAACTATGTTTTTTTATTGTTCAGTCCCAACTTTGAAGGGTATTTTACAATACTAGTCCCAGCAGGTTAGAAACCTGCTATAGCAGGTAAACTTGCCAAAAAAAATTCCTTCTTTTTCTATCTTCTCCCTCCTCTTTCCTCCCTCCTTCCTTCACTACTCCTTCCTCCTCCTCCTCTCCCCTACCACCCAACCCCCTCCCCTTCCACCCCACTACCCCCCTCACCAACACTTATCATTACTGTGATCATAGAGCTCATGCCACTACCATCCATACTTCCACTTCGCTACCAAAAAGACTAAAAATTAACAAGTTCTTCGCTCCAATTTCACACATTGCACTAAATTTTTCACACAAATTTTGATTATCCTACCACATTGCTCAATTAAACACACAATTTGCCAACGATAACATATGATGAGTAAGCAAGCACTCCATATTTCAAAATTCCACAAACAAAAAACACTTCATCAATTAATCATCAACTAACGTTGCATAAAAAAAACAGACTGAAACTTCAGAAAATCAAAATTAAGCGAGAATCACAACGATGCATCCTTAACATTGCCACCACCGCCTAGAGAAGCGCTACGTCAAACAGGAGGCTTAGATTTGAAAGAAGAAGACTTAGAGTTAGTAGCCACTGAAGTTCTATCACTCTTATAATAACTTCCACGAACGACGCCATTTTTGGAAGCCATAACTAAGCTTCTTAGTTGAATAAGCTTTTCTTCACGACACCATGAGAGAAAACTCAGAAAGTAGAAGTTTGCAGAAATCAGGGGCGAAATCAAACAGAGATTATTTATAGTGTGACAAATTAGGGTAAATTGATAGAATATAAAAAGTAGTCAAGGTGTAGTCAACAAAAATGGTGGGGGATAATTATGGAGTAGTTTTATGATATTATGAAGTTCAAATTGAACAAAAAAATGGGAGTTTTGTGGAGAGAGAAAGAAAAAGGAGGGGGGTGGAGGAGACAAGAGAGAGGAGAGAGATCAGACAGAATGGTGTGATCACAGCAATGATAAGTGAGTGGGTGGAGTTTGGTGGTGACTGGGTACTTTTGGGGCGATTAGGGGGTAAGGTCGATGGCGAGGGGTCGGCAGGGGGGGGGAGGAGAGGTGGCGGGGGAGGGGGTGGATGGTAAGGTAAGAAGGAAGAGGAGGAGGAGGAATGGGATGAAGGAAGGAGGAGGGAGGAGGGAGAAAAAATGGGTTAAACAGCA
Organism: Beta lomatogona; assembly: GCA_947646795.1. Classification (NCBI taxonomy): domain Eukaryota; kingdom Viridiplantae; phylum Streptophyta; class Magnoliopsida; order Caryophyllales; family Amaranthaceae; genus Beta; species Beta lomatogona. Next base: position 16,099 of record CANSNZ010001052.1, read on the forward strand.
AAAAAAAAAATAAAGTAAAAATTGTTTAAAAAAATATTTTCTCTATATTTGTTATTCTTATGCCTATTTCGTGATTAGTTGGTGTTTAATCCCATCTCCTAACTTTAGTTATATTTGATATTTAGCTTTTTCGTAGTTCTTAGTTGGTTATTGACAATTTCCGACTTGATTCCGGCCTAGCTTATTGTTTGGTTAACACATGTTGATGTTCCTTAGTCCTTGTGGAAGAATGACCCTTGCTTGCCACTTTACCTAGGTTAGTGGACTAGTTAGGTAGTTTGACCTTAGGTGTTTTGTCCAACGACCAAAATATCCTTCGTCACCTAACCAGCTCTCTCTGCTTACTTTTGTCTTCTTTCTTGCCGATAAGACAGGGGTTCAGAATTGCCAACTTGTGTCTGAACAAGCTCCCTACAAAACAAAAACATCTCTACCAATTATACAATTACTCAATTTGCTGAAATTTAAATGTTGGCATAAACAGAACAAAAACAAGCAATACTAGATTCATGTCTTAAGAACAAGAAAAACAAAAGTCAGCGTACACAGCACATTTACTTAAGAACAAAGCTTTGAAATTCACAAACAAAGGTAAGGGACGAAGAAAAGTCTTACCAATATATATTACAAATCATCACCACTATCAGTTTCCATTTCCATTTCATCTAAATCTCTATCTAGTGAACCTATACTAGATTCTCTATCAGAAAATTCTTCTTCTTCTTCATCATTATCACTAAGTTCTTCCTCAAAATCGTCTTCATTGTTTACTTCATTGAGAGGAGCATCAACTAATGTTGGCTCTACATCCTCTCGTACAAGAGAAACTTTTGTATTGCTTGCCTCACCTACATGAAAAGGTCTTTGAACATCATCTTTTTCCCACAATGATTCATCATCATCATCTTCTTCTTCTTCTTCATTTGGAAAATCAAAATAGTTGCGAGGCTTTGTTTTGATAACTACTTTCCATTGTGGTTCATAATGAGTTGGAACATAGAACACTTGCTCTATTTGAGATGCTAATGCAAATGGTTCATTGGTTTTCAAATTTCTAGTGACATTTACAAGTGTATTTCCAAGCTTATCCTTTTTTAATCCTCTCTTATCATCAAAAACATCCTTTGTTTGTGAGTCATTTCTAAGGTGAAGTGACTATTTCTTGATCCTAATGCATATATGCATCCTCCGTCCACAATTCTAAGTCAAAATTTCTTAATATGAATGCAAATTTTCCAAACATTAACAAAGTTCCATCAAGAACCCAAGAAAAGATTTTTCATAGAACAAAGTAAAGAAAACCCAATTCACAAAAGGTTACAATAAAAGAGAGAATAGAGAAAAAAAATTCACTCCTATCATTCCTTTAATTAACTCATCTTTCTTAAAACTAACGCAAATTACCTAAAATATTCAAAAAGAAAATTCTGCCTAAAACTAAAGAACAAGAAAACTCTATACATTTACCAAGTCCATAAACTGCAAATTTACCAAGTACTGAAAAAATATTCAAAAAAGAAAATTCCACCTAAAAGAATAAGAAAATTCAACCAAAAAGTCCACATAAAAGAACAAATCCAGAAATTCCAACTAGAAGATCTAACGTTGCTCTATAATTCTCTTTTTTTTGTTCTTCCAAAAAGTTTTTTATTTGACTGACAAAAAACTGTAAATTTAACCATGAAACTTATAATTACTTTGCAAAAATCTGAACCAATATTACGAATTATCATTTACTTTGCGAAAATCTCCACACTGATAAACTATGCTCGTGAGATTGAGGCTCTCTATGCTATCATTTACTTTGCGAAAATCTGAAACAATATTATGAATTATCATCTTAATCCACCGAAATATACTCATATAATTCAAGAACGAAAATTACCTGAATTGGAGATTTGCCAGAATTTCAAATAAGTGGTGGCTCCGTCAGAAGGTGTTCGAGGATGCGGGTGGCTCCGTGGCTGGTGGTTGACGAGTTAGCGAGACAGGCTCCGTGAGAAGGTGTTCGAGTCAGCAGTGGCTCCGTCGCTCCATCACTGGTGGTTGAATTCCAAGTGACTGATGAAGTTTTTCGAGTGAGTGATGAGAAGTTGAAGGAAGTAAGGAGTTAGGGTTGTAGACTTTTAGTCATGTAATCTGAAATGAAGCGGCAAAAACTTGGGATTGGGGAAAAAGACCCGCGTTGAATATGGGTGATGATTACTAAAAAATCGTGGCCCATTAAGTTATATGGGCGACAAAACTGCACTTTCCTCGCACATAGTATATTATTTGGCGTCAAAATAGTCTCTCGTAGCCCAAGAATATATTATTGCGACAAAATAGTATCTCGTAGCCCAAGAATATATTATGTGCGATAAAATACTCATTCCGTTGCCCAAATATTAATTATGTGCAACAACAAAATTTTGTCACCTAAATGTTGAATTGTGCGACGGATTTTATTTTCGCCGCCCTATATTTTAAATTTCGACGCCCAATGTTGTTTTTCTTGTAGTGAATTGTAACTCAATTGAGAATACATTAAATGTTAATTTCTCCGTTTTTTTTTACTTGCAATGTTTTGACTTTTACACTTATTTAGACTGGAAACTTTTTAATAATATCAATACAAATTTAAGCACGTAGTTGTTAGATTATTTATTACAATATATATTTGTAAGTTTTGACTTTTCATAGTTTTCACAAATATATAATTAATTAGAGAAGCTAAAAAGTTGTATATCGACAAGCTAAGCGTGAAAGTCAAAACATTGCAAGTGAAAAGAAAATGAAAGTATTTTTTATCGAGTTAACTTAGGCTCTTCCATAACGTACCGTAAATATATTTACATTAGGGAATGAGACACTAGGTGCTGTATCACAATTGGGAAAAGTTCCGGTGGACTTTGACAATGAACCAGAGGTACCACTAGAAGATACGAAATATGAACTGTTGGAGCTTTCGGGACGAGGAACCGGCAATGATAGACTAGGAGCTGATATTGTGGTGGTATTAGACGTGAGTGGGAGCATGGGAGGAAACAAGCTTAAGGAAATGAAACGAGCCATGCAATTCGTTATTCGGAAACTTAGTGCGTCTGATCGTTTATCGATCATCACCTTCTCAACAGATTCTGAAAGAATATGCAATTTGCGACAGATGACACCAGAAGCTCAAGAAAATGTTGATTTCTTGGTCCAAAATTTAAAAGCAGATGGCAATACAAACATTACTTCTGGCCTTCAAAGGGCCTTAAAAGTGCTTGATGATCGCACGCACACTGATAGGCGTTCCAGTGCCATCATGCTTATGTCTGATGGTATTCAAAGCGAGGAATTTGGCGATCCAACTGAGATTTCAGTGGATCGCTATTCTGTCTTCACTTTTGGTTTCGGGACGGGTGCAGAGTATGACTCCAAGGTATTAATTATTACTTCCTCCGTTCTTTTCTATTGCTCAACTAACAATTGGATTTTTACACTATTCAGCCGTCACCTTTTCAATATATATTGTAATTTTTATATAATTAAAGTTATAGTCATGTGGGGTCTTGCATTGTTAGATTCATCTCTTTGATATATACTTTTAAATTATCAAATTTTTATAATTTTTATTAAAAATTAATGAAAGATACCAGTAGTTAAAGTTCTACGTTGGCAAATGTGAAAACTCAATTGTTGCAATAGAAAAAGAACGGAGGAAGTATATTATTTCTTTTGTTTTTCATAATGCATCAGTTTGACTTCTTCGTATTTGATCTAGGGTGCAAATTTTCTAACATGGATAATAGAAGTAGCTTTTAATATTTTGAAAGTTAATACATGGAAAGTATGCGATGAAATAGATTTACAGAAATCATTCATGACAATTTAATGATTTTCTATAACTTTTGCTTCAAAATATTTTATTCATTTTGTCTATTTAAATAAAGATATATCATAAATTTTGACCATTCGTCCCCTAATCAATATATATATATATAAAGGAGGAACTTTTCGGGAGCATGGGGAGTTCCTCAAGATTTCGAGGCCATAGAGTGCGCCACGTAAGATTGCCACGTCATCAAATTTTATTTTTATCTTTTATAAAAATAGAGCTCTACATATATTTAAATACATATAAGGAGTTTTGGATAAGCAAAAATTAGAGTTTGGTTTTGAATGAACAACCTAAATTATTATAGTATGTAAATTGTGTATAACTTTTGCTACGTAATTCGAAATATTATAATTTTTGTATAATTAGATAGTGCTCGGAATATGCTCCGAAATAAGATCCATTTACAATATAGCTCTACAACTTATGAAATAGAGAGTGCCACGTAGGATTGGAGTTTCGTTTTAAATAAACAACCTAAATTATTATATTATGTAAATTGAATATAACTTTTGCTAAACATCATTTTTATCTTTTATAAAAATAGAGTTCGACATATATTTAAATACATATAAGGAGTTTTGGATAAGCAAAAATTAGAGTTTGGTTTTGAATGAACAACCTAAATTATTATATTATGTAAATTGTGTATGAACTTTTGCTACGTAATTCGAAATATTATAATTTTTTGTATATAATTGGATAGTGCTTGGAATATGCTCCGAAATAAGATTCATTTACAATATAGTTCTACAACTTATATAGAGAATGCCACGTAGGATTGCCATGTCATTAATTTTTATTTTAAATATTTTAGAAAATAGAGTTCTACATATATTTAAATGAATAAAAATAGTTTTTGATATGGAGTAATTAGAGTTTCGTTTTAAATAAACAACCTAAATTATTATATTATGTAAATTGAATATAACTTTTGTTACCTAATTCACAACATTATAATTGTTTACAATTGAAAAGTGCTTGAAATATGCTTCAAAATAAGATCCATTTACTATATAGTTTTATATCTCATGAAAATATATTTAATTAGATGAATGGTAATGCATTATTTAGTCTTTCTTTTAGATAGATATAATAATAGCTATAAGTACAATCAATATATATATATATAAAGGAGGAACTTTTCGGGAGCATAGAGAGCTCCTCAAGATTTCGAGGCCATAGAGCGCGCCACGTAGGATTGCCATGTCATTAAATTTTATTTTTATTTTTAAAAAAATAGAGTTCTACATAGATTTAAATACATATAAGGAATTATAGATAAGCTAAAATTAGAGTTTGGTTTTGAATGAACAACCTAAATTATTATATTATGTAAATTGTGTATAACTTTTGCCACGTAATTCCGAATATTATAATTTTTGTTCCATTGGATAGTGCTCGAAATATGCTTCGAAATAAGATCCATTTACAATATAATTCTACAACTTATGAAATAGTGAGCGATACGTAGGATTGTCATGTCATTAATTTTTATTTTAAATATTTTAAAAAATAGAGTTCTACACATCTTTAAATACATAAAAGGAGTTATGGATAACGAGAAATTAGAGTTTCGTTTTGAATAAACAACCTAAATTATTATATTAGGTAAATTGAATATAATTTTTGCTACCTAATTCAAAACATTATAATTTTTTACCATTTGAGAGTGCTTGAAATATGCTTCAAAATAAGATCCATTTACGATATAGTTTTACAACTCATTTTTACAAAAATAGAGCTCTACATAGATTTAAATACAAATAAGGAATTCTAGATAAGCTAGAATTAGAGTTTGGTTTTGAATGAACAACCTAAATTATTATATTATGTAAATTGTGTATAACTTTTGCTACGTAATTCCGAATATTATAATTTTTGTTCCATTGGATAGGGCTCGAAATATCCTCCGAAATAAGATCCATTTTACAATATAATTCAACAACTTATGAAATAGTGAGCGCCACGTAGGATTGTCATGTCATATATACATTAGAGTTTTGGATGATGAAAAAATTAGATATGATTTTAAAAAACAACCTTAGAATATTATAGAGAGCTCCACCTAAGCATGACATGTCATTCTTTTTTATTTATATTTTTTAATTATAGTGTTTAACATAGATATAAATACATATAAGGTGTTTTTAATAAGTGAATATTACACTATGATTTTAAATAAACAACCTAAATTATTCAATTATGTAAATTGAATGTAACTTTAGCTACATAATTCGCAATATTATAATTTTCTTACCATCGGAGAGTGCTCGAAATATGTTTGTAAATAAGTTCCATATACAATATAGTTTTACAACTTATGAAAATATATTTATTTAGATGAACAATAACATATTATTATTCTTTATTTTAAATACATATAAAAATGACTATAAAAATAGCGTATTATAATAACGTATCATTTATTTTTTATTTTAAATACATATAAAAATAACTATAAAAATAGCATATTATATGTAACAATAGCAATTATGTCTTTCAAAATCATACTTTTAACAATTGAGTTATATAATGATAAAAAAATACATACATATAGTTTATTTTGAACCTATAGCATACCATGATGACATTACATGAATAATCAAATGAAAGATTTTTAACGAAATTGCAGAGGTATTATGCAATTGACTAATTATTTTATTCCTAGAATATTTGTTGCACACTTAATTATTTATGTTTTTCTTTTTCATATATCTATATGTCAGATTTTATTCTTTTCTCAATAAACTTAATTCTACTAAAACTAATTGGGAAATCAAGGTTCGAGTTTCTAGACTATTTGATGTGAATTTTGATAAGTCTTGATATGGTCATGATTGATGAAGAGATTTTTTCTCTTAAATAGTATTTTCGATTATTAATAGAGGTTAGTTTTATATTTAATGTATCTTATTCTTGATACCATCATTATGTATTCTTTATGGCTTTTCCATCTTCTATTCTATATGCGTTAGTGTTTATATGTTATATTAAAAGTTGAAGTTGTGACTGTCACTCATATTTTTTTCTCTATTCTTTATGTCCTACATTTATTAAATTATTGAGATACTATTTAATGATAGACTTAGCTACAATATTCAATTGAACATTAAAAATATAAAATTTATATATTACAATAACAAATCTAGAAATTAAAGTATAACGACAAATACTTTCTCTGTCTTTTTCTACTACAACAATGAGTTTGGGCATGATTTTTAAGAAAATTAAAAAAAAAATAGGTAGTTTAGCATATAGGGGTTAACTAGAGTAGGGGATAAGTATATCCTTAATAAAGTAAACACAACTTTATGAGACAATTTTGAGTAATAATAATAGTTTTATTAACATAAAGTAAAGGCAATGTTGTCAACTATAGTTGCTTTTTTTACCAAAAGTGGAATGGTTCCAATGGATGAAACTTCCCAAAGTGGTAATTGTTGCAATAGAAAAAGAATGGAGGAAGTATATAAATACAATGGTGTTGAAAAACTCATTTCACAACAAAAAAATTAACAATGTTAAAAAAAAAATTGCACAAAAATAAAATAAACAACAACCCGTGCAACGCACGGGCTTCAAAACTAGTAATACATATAAAAAAGGAACTTTATCATGTAAGATCATGTTTATATCTTATCATTGTGTTTTCAAATGATATATCTTCAAAAAAAATTATTAATATGAAATCAAATAATATAATATTAGTAAAAAAAATGTGCATTGAGATTGAAAATTATCACAATCGAGTAAAAAACTTTGGATGGAGAAAGTATATATAAGTACTTACTTCCTTTAATTTGTCTCTAAAAGATTGTTACAGTACTGTCCTATTTGGTTTATCCCTTAGATTGCTCCATTTTCTTTTTTGATCTCATGCTCTATATAGTCTCTCGCTACTTTTTCTCCTACCGGACACACAAAAATACAAAACTATTGAATCGGTTTATCCAACTGTTTCCAAAGTACACAAAATAACACGGTGCATGCAAAATTAAGAGACAGATAGAGCACATAGGGAGTTTGATAAAATGATGAAAATTTGTGACGTTTGTTCACAAAACCAAAGAGTTGTCTTTATTTTAAAAAAAAAGGGATAGAGGTAGTAAAAGTTGGTAGAAAATAATGATTTCGAACCCGCTAACGGACACCCCGGGTCACTAGATAAGAAATATGTTATTCTATTTAATTACTCATATTTATATAAAAATAATAGAACAATATATAGTTCCAATGCAAAGCATTTAATGTTTTCGAATAGGAAAGGGAAAAACATTAAATGCTTTGCATTTAGAATTATATATTGTTATATTATTTTATATAATTATGAGTAGTTAGTTAAATAGAACAATATACTTATGAAGTATATCCTTTAATAACATTGCCAAAAAAAATTGTAGAAAACCTATCATTATCTGACTATTCACATAATGTGTTTGTTCAAAATAAAGGTCCTTAATGACATTGCCTATGAAAGCAAGGGAGGAACATTTTCATTAGCAGATCATGGAAAGTTAAGCGAGGTGTTCGCCCAATGTTTGGGTGGGCTTCTTAGCGTGCTTGTTCTGGACGTGGAACTGGTTGTCAAACCACTCACAGATAAGGTGAGTAAGAAAGACATTATCACAACCAAAATCAACAAGGTTTACGCAGGAAACTATACGCCAAGAACGGATCCTAAAACTGGTTCTGTAACTGTTCCATTTGGCAATCTCTACCAGAAAGAGCGACGTACCGTCCTCGTCGACCTTTTTCTCCCTGCAGTATTAGGAGATGAGGACGACATCCAAATCGATGCTCTTGAAATCAGTTGTTCCTACAGGTTTGTGGTAACACATTTCTAATTATTGATCCTACATTACTGGTTATTACCACATCCGTTTCTTTTTAATATATACACTTTCCTTTTTGATTTGTTTCTTTCTGAATTACGCACTGTTACTTTTTCTATTCATGATAACATGTCCCATCTACTTTGTCCTCTTTTTCCACCCATGTCATTGACTTTTTAATATTTTAGTTCACTTTTCCGTTTTTATCTCACTTTTCAGTTTCTCACTCTACCTTTTCATTTTATCTCTCATACTTTTGTATTTCCTCATTGGTTCTCCTCCAAAATGAAGTGAGGAAATTAAATGAAATGGAGAGAGTACAATATACGTAACCTTTTTTATATATCTCTGTTGAAACGTACATTTGCTTTTTCACAATATATACCAACCCAAAATATATATTCTGTATGGAAATTGAAAATTGCAGAAGTGATGGAGGGGGAGTAGCCTGGACAAACCCAGAAAAGTTTTGTGTTAACCGAAACAGCACACCAAAGCATTGAACAGAAAGATGCAACAAAATCTGAAATAAAACGGGTGGCAACTATAGAACTGATGACACAAGCAAGGGACCTGGCCGACCAAAACAATCTGGAGGAGGCTCTAAATAAGGTTGTGAAAGCCCGTAATTCGCTCGAGGATCTTGATATCAAAAGGCCTAACTCGGTTATTGAGACATTGAAGCATGAGTTAGGCGAGATGGTGAAGTTTATGCAAACTGAAGAAACCTACAAAAACAAAGGACGTTCTTATACTTATTGCTCAAAGACTTCACACGAATGCCAGCGTTTCGCGTCTAGAGGTGGTGGTGAAAAAATGCGTTGCTATGCAACTCCGCGCATGGCTAAATACCTCGAACAGGCGAAGTCATTCGAGAAGGATCCTACACAAGAGCTTCCCACGGCTGCTGATGATGGGAAGCAAGAACTCGCTGCTGATCCTCTTGCTGCTATCACACCATCACTTGACCACTACCTTCGGATTGCCATTAATGCTTTGAAAGACATTCAAAAAATTATCAATCAAAAGCCCTGAAAACATTATTATTCCTAATGTGATAGCGTTTAATTACTTGCTGTGTACTGTGTGTCATATGTGTGTGTGTTTTTTCCTTTTCTAATGAAGTATGGTACAACAAGACAGAGGGTTTCACTGCTAGCTCTTGTGCTTGCACCTAGGCTAGCAAAGTTATGCAGCCCTTTTGTTTATGTATCATAAGAATTTCTAAATAATTTCCCGAGTTGTGTAGCTCGGATGATGAGCACATCACATGATCAAGATCTGGGCCATGACCGTAGATCAAATCCTTATGGGAACAGAAACAGGAGGTGGTGTATGTAAGATATCAAACCTCATACGGGGATATAGTTATAATGTCCTATATGTAATATATAATCTTAGTTCATTATATATTTGGTTGTTCCAATTTTTTTCAAATTCTGTTAATGCATAATTTAATTTGACAATTTATAACCATACATATACTCCCTCCGGTCTTTATTAGTTTTCCCCTTTCTATGGGGCACATTTGCCGATACACTAATTTGAACCTTAATATCTCTAATTATCAATAAGCAAAAATTACAAAAAATTGATATTTGGATACTACACATTGAGATGAATCTAACAAGATCTCACATGACTATATTTTTCCTTAAGTACAAATCACAAGAGATAGTCAAAGTCATGTATGTGAATAGTATCAAAAGTCAAAAGGGGTAAACTAATAAAGACCGGAAGTAGTATATAGGTTAGTGAAAATTACATTAAATTGATATAATGATAATATATTGAGACAAATCCAATAATGTTTTGCATAATAATTTTTATTTTATAAATTACTTGAAATGGTGATCAACGTGAGGTACATATATAGTTCAAAAGTCAACGTGGAACAAATAAAAAGTAAATATTAATACAAAAAGTTCATGATTCTTACCATTTGAGTGTACCATATGTCAGGATTTCTTAATTTTCCATAGTACAGAAGGTGCGGAAGTACGCCGTAACAGTCTTTCTAATTAGCATCTTAACTCCGTATTTAGCAATATTAGGTATTAATTAAGATGCTATTTGGAGCGTGTTGTTACACAAGCATAATTGAAATACAAATATAAACAAACTAGAGAACGACGTACAATAGTTAAACTTCATAATAGAAAACAAATAGAAAATAAGAAGAAGAAAAATACTTGAATTAATGGAAGAAAGGTAGTTTTGGAAACAATGAAGATCTACAAGTTTCTCTCTCTCTCACTTCTCTCTAGAAACCGTAAAAAGTACAAAAAATAAACATATCCCGTCATAAAATGAATAAAAGAGTATTTATAACTTCCTAATAAAATATATAAGGCAAAATTGGCCTCAACACCCTGAACTATAGCTCGGGTGCACCCAACACCACCAACTATGACTAGTAGCCTAAACACCACCAACTACGGGGTGGGGTGCATTCTGTACCATAAATGAGGCCGGAAGCCTAAAATTGGTGGTGTTCGATGCACCCGAGCTATACTTCAGGGTGTTGAGGCCAATTTTGCCAATATATAACAAAACCTACAAAATAAATTGTACAATGGAATAGACCAACATGGACGTGTCAGTAATGACACATATGTGTTGACTTGCAACTACATACTCCCTCCGGTTCCTAAAGATCTTCCCTCTTTCCGTTTAAGTGCGTTTCCAAAAGATCTTCTCTCTTTTGCTTTATTCCTTATTTGGCAAAATAAATTTCCCTATTTACCCTCTCATGTCACTATCATATGGGTCCACAATTGCACTTTATTATACTTTATTACCCTCTCTCTCCTCTATAATCTTACTTTATTATACTTTATTACCATCTCTCTCTTCTATGATCTTACTTTATTATATTTTATCCACCCTGGACCCCACATCAATGAATCCTCCTTGGTATCTGTAGGAACAGTAACAAGGAAGATCTTTAGGAACCGGAGGGAGTACCATACAGAGGAAAGCTAATGCTTCGAAGGAATCAAGGCAACACGGACGTGTCAATAATGACATGGACGTGTTGGCCTGTAATCATCATATTCTTCACCTCAACTTTGAATAGCTATAACTTTTAATCATGAGCTTTGTTTAGCACATGTAATATATTGTTGGAAAGCTCTTGAAGTTTATTTTACAACCCAATACCTAATTATCATTTTTTTCCAAAAAGTTATGAGCAATATAGTGAAGATATATCGTATTTCGCACAACTACAAAAAACGCTTTGTATCGTATCAATTCCAATCCATTTTGGGCAAATGATATATCATTTTGGAGGTCATCCAAGTGCCTTAATCATCATGTCCTCAAATAGGATTTCCGTACCTAAGATAATATTAAAAAACCAAACATCCCGTGAAAGCATCGTAGCCTATAAAAAGGACCTAAATATGCATAAACGCAATGTAAATCCTCTAATACTACATGAAAATGAACCGTAAATATGCAGTTAAATGATGTTAGAATATGCACAAATCACAATGCGTGCATGATAAGTCATTTTTATATATAGTTTTTAGGTGCATTTAGGTTGCATTTTAGAGCATTTAGATTCATATTTAGGTTTATTATTGCATTATATTCTTAAGTTATGTTATTCTACTCCTATTCGGTATGTTTTCTTGTTTTTGATGAATTTCAGGTAATGAGAATGTATTTGGAGTATAATTAGCTAAAATTGAGGATTAGGAGCACTTGGAAAGAAGCTACAATGCATATGGATCGTATGGATATGTCATAGTACGAGTTTGAGCGAAACTGAAGCGGAAAATCATTAGAAGAAATGTGAGAAAGGAGTCATGTTTACTCTTCTGATCATAACTTTTGATGTGCTTCTTATAATCGAGTAATTTCAGCATATTTGGAAATTATACTTGAAGAGCTTTCCAACGATAGGTGGCACGCTCCGAGGAGACTTCTAGTCAAGGAGTTATGCCTTTCGGAATATTGCGTCGTTTTTACTGGAATCTGCCACGCGTACGCGCGGATCACTATTCCGCCCATTTGATTTATTCAAGACTTTCCTTATCTTGTAAAATGACTTTCCTAGTCTTAGCTAGTAGTAGATATATTAGGTTTTCTCTTTTCTCTCTCCACCTCCCTTATCACGTTATTTTCTTTTGTTCCCTATTTTTGTTACGTTTTTTTTTAATTCCTTTTTTTCCTTTTTTTTTTACTTTTGTTTTATCACTATTTTTTCCCACTAAAATCCTAATTCTAATGATTTTTTCCTTTTTGATCCATGGATGTTATAGGATTCTATTCAGTAGGCCCCAAATTGGTTCAAGTTCACCTTCGTGAAGCATTACGACATGATTTTTGAGAATATTTGAGTCTTCTCCCAATTAATTGGGTAGTACATATCTATTCTCACTTGTACCTGTTGTTAATGTTTATTTCGAATTTTTGCTTGGATTTTTGTTTTGATGCCATCTTGTTGGGAATCTTTTGTATATTGATTGTTTAGTTCATTGGATTGTTGGGATTTGTGTGTGGTTTTGGTGGTTTGTTGTGGCTTTTGGTGGGCAACTTTGGTGATTGGATGAATGTTGGGGTTTGGTTATCATTCCTTCTCTATCTAGTTTATGCAGTGAGGACACTGCATATTCTAGCTTGGGGGAGGAATATTCTATCATTTATTGCTTTCTAGTGTAGATTTTATTGCTTTCGTAGGATGTTGCACGGTTTGTACCGCTTACTAAGAGTGGGAGTTTACGTGTAACCAAAAAAAATTGTATTGTTTTCGTAGTTACATTAGCATATTTCATCTCATATTAGATTTCATGTCATCTTAGTTTGCATCTATGGGACTATTGCTGACACTTTTTGAGAACCTTGATGATATTTTACTACATTTACTACACGGCATTCATCTTGTTCATGATTCTTCATAGCACGATTGTTTCGCAATTGATTGTTTGTGGTAAGATTATTTGATCTCTCTCTGGTTCGATTTAACTTGACTATGCAGACACCCTAACCTAAGTGAGCTTTTGTGCCTATAAACTGACGTATATGTGTCAACTTTATTCTTTCATGTGATTAATTCCTCAGTTGTTGCACTGATCTTGATTTTGACTTGGTACTCCTTGATATTCGATAGTGCATGCATTTTGATGTGATTGAGGCGTTTAATTTCATTATCTAAGCTCCACAGTTATTCTTGTTTTCATATTATCTTTCCTCTAGCCCCGCTGAGCCTTTATGACTATGTTTGATTGCTACCTTCATTATAAGCCATTGGCCTCATTTGATTCGTGTCCTAAGCCTAGCTTGGGGGAGCGAGTATTAGTTTTGGTTTGGTTTGTATTGAATTGAAGTGCTCTATTTGTGGTTTAGAATGATGGAAAAGTATGTTTAGTGAGCTTTGAAATTGAATTGAAAGTTCAAAAAAAAAAAAAAAAAAAAAAAAGTGAAAAATGAAATGAAAAAAGAAGTGAAAAAGAGTTGTAAATAAAGTGAAATAAAAAGGGTTATGACTGAATATTATTGAGTGAAAAAAGGTTGTTGATTATATTTGGAAATTGTTGGTTGTTGCGTGGAGTTGTGACCTTTTTTTGGTTACGTTTTCAGTTATTTGATGCTCCCCCTTCTTGGTTTCTCCACCACAATTCCCAAATTATTTTCCATACCTTTAACCTCAGCCCCATTACAACCCTTAAAAGTCCTTTTGATCATTATGTATTGTATTGTTGAGTATTAAGTGAGTCAAAAAGTCAAAGTTAAAGAGTATTTGCTTCATCTGAGTCGACTTGATTAGGTTGAGTGTCATCATTTATGCCTTAAACACATGAGGGATTTGAGTGCACATAACTATAGTGAGGTTTGTCAAGTTTTGTTAAATCCAGCTTGGGAGAGATGGTTTGAGGTATGATTGAAGAGTCGATTGGAATACATGACATGCTATGCGGCTTTGTTCGAGATTGTTTTGATGCTTGGTTTATGTAGTGTTTATATCTCCTGTGTTTTCAGTTGAGTGTTTAGCCCTGTTGTAGTCCTATATTGTAGGTCGTCTTTCTTTTCCAATGTTTATGTCTTATTGCTTGGGGACAAGCAATGGTTTAGCTTGGGGGAGTTTGATAAGTCATTTTTATATATAGTTTTTAGGTGCATTTAGGTTGCATTTTAGAGCATTTAGATTCATATTTAGGTTTATTATTGCATTATATTCTTAAGTTATGTTATTCTACTCCTATTTGGTATGTTTTCTTGTTTTTGATGAATTTCAGGTAATGAGAACGTATTTGGAGTATAATTAGCTAAACTTGAGGATTAGGAGCACTTAGAAAGAAGCTACAATGCATATGGATCGTATGGATATGTCATAGTACGAGTTTGAGTGAAACTGAAGCGGAAAATCATTAGAAGAAATGTGAAAAAGGAGTCATGTTTACTCTTCTGATCATAACTTTTGATGTGCTTCTTATAATCGAGTAATTTCAGCATATTTGGAAAGTAGACTTGAAGAGCTTTCCAACGATAGGTGGCACGCTCCGAGGAGACTTCTAGTCAAGGAGTTATGCCTTTCGGAACATTGCGTTGTTTTTGCTGGAATCTGCCACGCGTACGCGCGGATCACTATTCCGCCCATTTGATTTATTCAAGACTTTCCTTATCTTGTAAAATGACTTTCCTAGTCTTAGCTAGTATTAGATATATTAGGTTTTCTCTTTTCTCTCTCCACCTCCCTTATCACGTTATTTTCTTAGTTTTAGTTTTTAGTTTTCTTCTTCTCTTCTCTCTAGCTTTGTAGTAGTAAACCCTAGTTTTTCTTGTTCTTGATTTTTCATGAGTTATATTATTTCCTTCTCTTTATTTCATTGTTTTCTTTAATTATATTTTTCTTTGTAGATTTAGATTTTATTATTTATTTCATGATAGAGTAGTTTTTATTTCTAGGGTTTGGGAATCCATGTTTATATGTTATAATTCTTGATGGATGTTTATTGATGGTTTCATTAGTCATTGTTATTTCTAATTGATTAGTGTTTTCATTGTTAATCTTGCAATCTGATCAATTGTCTGATTAAATATTGCTAATGAAAAGTCATAGATCGAGAGATAGTACTTTTTAGAGTCTTGCCTACAATTAGCAAATCTGATTATGTTGAGCGATCATACTAGCATATGTTGATTTGAGAGCGTTAAGACCCGACCGTAGGATTAACATGTGCTCTAGATATCTGATTAATTGAACTGTTGATGATATTTTGATAGATTATAAGTATAAACATGGTGAACCATTGCCCTAGATCTTTTTAGTTTGATTTTCATATTTTTATTAGTTTAGAGTTAATTCAAGTATTCCTGATCTTGTTTAGTTTCTCTATACCTTATAAGCTAGATTAAAACATCCATCTCTCTGTGGATTCGACCCTACTTACCCTACTACATTGTTAGAAGGTTTTGCAGGATTTATTTTTGACAGGTGTACGACAGCCTATCAGTGCAACAGTAATTAGAAAGCAAAATTGTATTATTATATCTATAACCTCAAATGTAGTAATAAATAGGTAAGATAAATTTTTTCACAAAGTTTCTTATAAAGAAAGATTTGACATCCGTTCTATTTAGTAAAAATTAAAATAATCACGTGCATATATTGAAAAATCCATCGATTAGATAACATATGCATCATATTTAAAATCAATTTAATTTAATTTTATGTGAGTAGGGTTATTTTTGTATTTTAACACTTCAAGAGTTGGCCTATAGAATAAAGATTTATAATACCACCTCTATTTCTTTATAATACTTCTAAGCAAAACTTTATGTTGAGAAAAAAAAAAACAAGATCCCACATACTTTTTTTACTTTTTAGTATAAATCACAAATGATAGTCAAAGTGAAAAGTATATGAATATTGCCAAAATACAAAGGAAAAATTGTCAAAAATAATCCCAAGTTTGGACCATCTTCCACCACTAATCCCATGTTTCTTTTATTTTACAATAATCCCAAGTTGTGGTGTTATATTTCCTTATTGGTCCTAGGTCATGGGTGACCTATTTAGCAGGTAAAAAATTACGGTCCTCACTTAGATACCACCAAAAAGAAAAGAAAAAGGCACACCACCACTACGACGCCACCACCAATGACACCAACCATCACCTTCAAACACAAACACCACTACAACACCCCCACCGACACCACCACTAACACACCAACTTCAGGCCACCACTAAAGCCCTAAACCACAGTCCCCACCAACACTAATCCCACCTAAAGCACCACCACTTAACTAGCGAATCCTAAAACTTCATCAACCCTAAACCCTTCTCTTTCGTCTTCCTCCCTTCATAGCTCAAAGCTCATCCTTCCTCAAAAAATATTATGAGTTGGTTGAATGACGGCGAAAATTGGATAATCAACAGTTGCAAAAAGGAAGCTTGAGATTAGATTAATTACATTTTAATTTTTTTTGTAAATAAAATTCTCAGTCTTGTGTTTACTTTCGTTGATGATTTGACCACCTCCCTTATACACGACTAACCTTAAGAAACCACCACCAAATTCGAAAACTGATGCAACATTGGTATTGAGAAGTTGGTATTGTGTAGCTGCGAAGGTGCGGTGTAGCTGCGATATTAGTGTGGTTGATAGGTTTCCATTTTACATACCTTTTACCCTCTTTTACTACTTGTTTTGAGTTCAAATTATTATGAGTTTTGATTGTTTATTAGTAGAAAGTATAATTTGCCAGAGAGTAGGTATTTATTATAAAATTGGGACATTGCATATTATTTTCTATTGTTATTTATCTAATTAAATTGTTAAAACACTTTAATTCTTATTGCTTATATAGATACAATTACAAAGTACAAGGAGGGAGTAATACAAAGTTTACAAGGAAAAACAAAAAGAAAGAAAACAAAAAGAAAGAAAAGAATTTAAAAAAAGGAGAATGGAAGCCCAATGCTTCCAACAACAACAACAACGCAGCACGCACAAGATATATTGAAAGAAAAGGAACTAAAACCTCTTGTTGGGCCAGGGAGAAAAGAATGTACAATTGAAGAAGGGGATAAAAACTAGGGGTGTTCACAAAAAACCGAAACCGATTCGTACCGAAAAATCGGTCAAAATGGGCGATTACGAAACCGGATAATTTGGGAATAAACAATACGGTTACCGAATCGGTAAAATTCACGGTTAAACGGTATGGTTACTGTTATGATTTTTGAGTGAACGGTTAACCAAAAAACCGAAATATTTTTTTTCTCTCTTTTATTTATTGTGAAACATTTTCCAACAACTACATTAATTCTAATATTTGTTACTAAGTAACAACAATTAGAGGAAGTATGAGATTATTGAAAAATTTTATTACTAATTTAAACACTATAATTCTGAAATGGAGTAAATCCTTAGTGTTATTATGTTTTCTATGGATTTATTATCCACTTTATAATATATTTTATATTAGAGTATATATAATTATATAGTATATGCACACAAATATAGAAAATATATATTTACATTAAGCAAAATATAATAGTATAAATTGAATAACAGTAAATGGTTAACCCAAAAACCGTACCAAAAAAACGGTTAACCGCTAAGGTGGTAACCGGTCTAAACGGTTACGGTTACGGTTCGCAAAAAGAGAGAACCGAAACTTTCGGTTATCGAACCGATATGTTGTTTCGGGACGGTTACCATGAACACCCCTAATAAAAACCCTTTTCACGGGTACTACAAGAGAAGGACAGAGGAGGCACAAGGAAAAAAAAAAAAAGAAAGGTGGCAGGAGATATAAAACCTTTCAGAACGAGGATACAGAGGTTTTGTTTTCAATTAGTTGGGCTAATTTAGTTTCAATGTCTAGGTAAATTTCTATGTTCTAGGACTAGATGTAGTCTTTTATTTTCTGTCAATGAATTGAACTATGTTGTTTGGATTGATTTATTTTAATTGCAATTTCATAATCTTGGTTTGTTTTCATATGATTAATATGGCCAGTTGATTATATGTTTAAGGTATAAAATTATTAGCGAAAGTGAAAGTTCAATATTAGTTCGTGTGATTATTAAACGTCAAGTAGTATAATTTTAGGAATAGTTATACACTTGGGGTGGTCTTTTATATAAATTTCTTGTTCGTAATGGGTTTATATTAATTGTTATGACCACTGAAGTAGGCGTAAGATTATTATAAATACATGTTTTCTACCTTGGAAGAGGAGATAATATATCATAGGAAATTCGATCATTGCAATACAATAACTTTTAATCCGACAACTTGTTTAATTTCATTGTAGAAGGTAATTGGCGAAATCTAAGTCCTAGAACTATTTCTCATATTTGATTCTTACCAACTGTTTGACGTTTTTAGTGTTAGAATTAGTAGTAGTTCATATTATTTTAGTTTAGTTATTATCACTATTCACATTACCCGAATCGTCTAAATAATATTAGATTTTCTTAATTTGGTAGTTGATTGTAGACCTCCTTGTAGGAAATGATCTTGTTTACCCTATATTTACTTTAATTGACTCGTACACTTGCGGTATTTTAAGGTACTTTTAGGACCGACCAGTGGCGTAGCTGCGAAATTGGTGTGGGCGGTGTTGCAGTGTTAGCGGTGTTGGTGACAGGTTCAAGGAGGAGAGAAAAAAAGAAAGCAAGATCAAAGGAAGAAGTTAAGGAAGTGGCAGGTTCATAGACGGGAAAGAAAGAAAGTAGAAAGTGGTACTAGCAGGCTAGCATCAGTGGCTTGGTAGGAAGAAAAGGGGTGGTGGGGGAGGAGGAAGGAATAGAGAAGAGAAAGAAGGATTTTTTTTTTTATTTAGATTTTGTAACACCCCGTAATTTTCACCCTTTATTTTTGGTGTTAGTTTATTTTAAAATGATATTCTTTTTGTAAAGAAAATAAATAATTTATTATTTTCTCTAGATCAATGATTTTTATTCTTTATAATTTGGGAGCCGAATTATTATTTTATAATATGGTGTGTTAATGTGTGCATTATATTTATATTTATAATATAATTTATTAGAATTATTTTCATTATTAAGTATTTTCAAAGTTTAGGCGCGATTTAAGAATTTATCGATTTATCGCGTAGCGGGCTTTTGAAGCATGGACCCTTGTTGATTTGGGCCGAAATTTTTGTTGGTGTGTTGGGCTTGACAGCCGGCCAAGGAGATGGAGAAGGAGAGCTCCTCTTCTTTCTTTTCTTTTTATTTTTTTTCATTGTGACTCTTTGTAGCTTTGTAACTCCTATAACCCCCTAATTATTCTCCTTCATTAAAACCCTTTATTTCAACCATTAAACATCCATAAAATTCTGATTTTTATTCAAAGAAGTTCAGCATCATTTGCATTTATCACCCACCGTTTTTTTCAAGAAAAGGAAGAGAGAAAAGGAAGAGGAAAAGAATAGAAAGTTTCAACCCGGTTTTTCCTGTCGCAACTTCACTAAAATAACCGTAGCCGGAGATCTAACCGTTGGATCGTCTTCACATTTGGACACCACGTTTATAACGTCATGCTCTACATTCTGACCGGAGCGATTTAGAATCTGAGCATTTTATCATCAATAATCATGGTCGTAACAGAGCAGTGCGAAACAAGAGTTTTCAATGTTCAAGAAGAAATGCCTAGTGACTTGTTGCTACAATTCCCGTTCGTTATGCCTTGGGGTTAGAAGAGGATTTGGATTGCATGCTTAACTCGTGATTGTCTCCTTAGACTCAGCTCTCCTCCCGACGATTCAGGTAACTAGTTGTTATCTTAGAACTATAGTTATTAGGGTATTATTCGTATTAGATGACTACGCTAGGAATTATTTCAAATACTTTTTGAATGAAATTTCCGACGAAATTTGACATGAATATACTTGATACATGCTATGTGAATACTGTGTAGAGAAAAATAATTTTGGCATGATTTTTAGTATTCATTTGATTTAATTGGTGTTTTGTGCATTTTTGGCTAAATTGCATGATAATTATGGAACGACTGTTAAAATTGATGAAATTATTTTTCTTAGATCATGTTACATGCATAGTATGTATTCCATGCCTTAGAATAATTTTTTCCTACTGTTTACTATTTTATTTAATTGATATATCTGTTTTTGTAATTTCGGTTCTGTCAGTATATAAATCATGAAAATTATTTTTAGAGGCAGAAAAAATCATTTCTTTGAATATTATGTATTTCCGTGAGTTTTTACATGTTATTTAAATTTTTGGTAATTTTTGAGCGTCTGTTTATATTTTTAATTATTATATTGGCTTTATTGAGTAATCTGTATATTAACTGTTAAAAATACTTTCGGAGTCCAAAAATTATAAATAAAAATTGCATCATGTCAGTAGAGCCATTAGGGTCGTATGATAATTTTTGTATGATTTTACTGCTCGAAATTATTAGTTTAATAATTATTATGGTATTTTTGTTGTGAAATTGAGGATACACTTTTAAATTGTTTGAGGGCTTGTAAATCAGAAATAATTTATAATTTATTATATTATGGGTTACTGATTTTCAGTAGTATACAGTATGTATCATTGGGTAACCACATGTTTAGGTTTGATTTATGAAATAAAATGATTTAATTGTTATTACTCTTTTAATGAATATGATTTAGAGTTAATTGGTGATGTATTTGTGATTGAGTGTGGTTGCTGTAAAAACCAGTATATTGTCATTGTTGATGTTTGGGAATGTTCAAGTGTTATTGTGAGAGTTATTTGTTGAATATTTTATAAGTGATTTATTTTGAGGAATTATGAAGAACTGTTTTGATGAACTGTGGGTATAAGGCCGGGTGGCATCCCTTTTTGACGAATATTTTTGATGAATGATACTTAGATTGTATGCATGATTGTATTTTGAGATAAGAATATCCGGTGGGATAGATGTAGTCCCCGGTTAAGAACATGCCAACCACCTGGTTTGCGAACTAGGGGTACGCCTGGGTTAATTGTTGTCGTCCGAGAGGTCAGGGAGTTCTGCGTGTTCTACCCTGCATCGGGAGTTTGGCCATTCTTAGACACAGGCAGTGGGGAACGTAAGCCCGTAGACTGACCTGGAGATTGCGATCTGACAAACCTTAGGAAATGATTTGCGAATCACTGGCGTTCGGTTTCTGACTCAATAACTTGTTGAATTCTTGATTTATTGTTATTATTATATATTAGCATTATGTCACTCACTCTATCATGTTTACTTATTGTTGATGATCACTTGTTTCATCTATGAGCTTTATGATTTCTATGTGCATGCTATTGATGTAATGATTGCATGTTATTCCTTTCTTAATAATCTACTTCTGAATCGTGCTTTGATGCTATTGTTCTGGGAGAACTGCTAGTTACTCCCCACTGATTGTGGATATTTGTTGTATATTTTGCAGGTTTTGTTGATGGGGATTTTCTTTGATTTTGGGCTCGGGTTGAGATGCGAGAAATAATCTATTAGGGGTTTTAGTTCTAGACTTCTCTTTAGTTTGAGATAGTTTTCTCATTTCGATTTTAATCTAAGTAATTAATTTACTTATAGTATTTACTTATGTTTATTTGTTTTTATCACTTAGTTATTTAAACACTATTGTAGTAGTGACATTCCCAGAAGACGATGTTTCCGCCATCGTCCTATTAAATATATTATTATTTCTTTCTTTTCCGCCTTTGAAGTTCTAGGGTGTTACAGATTTTGAATTAAATAAAAATTTAAAATTTAAAAAGCTAACTTAAACCAATCAAATACAGACATTACTTAAAATGTTAGAAAAATGGCATGGGACCCACAATGAGACCAATAAAGGAAGACAAGTGTAAAACTTGGGATATTCTAAAATAAAAGAAATATGTGGATTAATAGTGGAAGATGGTCTAAACAGGATTATTTTTTACCATTTTCCGGAATACAAAACAGGGTTTCCGTCCACTCTCTCTCAGCACACAATGAAGGAGTGAACGGCATCAGCACCCCGCCACTCCTTCAACAACATCTCCAACAACCTTTACGTGCAGCTTTTCCTGCCCGTTATTGTATTATTAATATTAACGAAATTTTATGCTTCATTTATTTAAAGAAATATTGTGAGAAATATATAATAGAGAGAAGGTACTGATAGAAATATATCAGTAGGATGTATTATACATGAATGAGCAATTCACCTCTTACATGTGACAGTACTTATAGGCAAATATTTTATTGTGTACGTTTGCGCGGGTTCAACGATTGTGGCAAATTGGGAGAAATTTTCCCAGCATGCATTAAATGCATGTCAGGTGAAAGTCCATTTCGGTGGACTTCACTGTAGCTCAACAGTGGAATTAAAAATTCCACTGTTATCTCAACATTCCCCTTGAATGTCCACCGATAACTCATAATAGATGTTGTCTCATTAAAAACCTTATTAGGAAAAACTTGTGGAAAAATCCATAATTAGGGAAAAGAGTACAACTATTATGTATCCTTATATGCTTAAAATTAATTCCCTCATTAAAAACCTTGTCAGGAAAAACCCGGTGGGATAAAAGCCTAATTGAAGGGAACAAGAGTGCAGCATATAGTACTAGGGGTGTTCGCGGTTTGGGTTGGTGCGGTTTGGGATGTAACCCAACCCAAACCGCACCGCATTTTTGCTCAAACCAACCCAAACCAAACCGTGCAAAATGGTTTGGTGCGGTTTGGTTTGCGGTTTAACAATTTTTCCCTCCGCGACATTAATTTTGTAATCTAAGAGTAAAAAAAAATTGTGTTAATAAATATAAAGAGTTCAAATAAATATGAAGTTGACTTCATAATTAAACATAAATAATAATTTATCAAAATTGTCCAAACTCTTTACCTCAAACTTCTTTTTTCAATTGTATGCTTGTATGCCACCTTATCAAGTTTATTTTAAAAAAAAAAAACAAAATAGATAAAAATATATTTTTTTTAAAAATCATATAAAATTGCGGTTTGCGGTGCGGTTTCGGTTTACAAAAACTAAAACCCAACCCAAACCGCAAACCGCGGTTTGCTTGAATTCATAACCCAAACCGCAAGTTCGAAACCGTAAACCAACCCAAACCGCGAAAAAACGGTTTGGGTTGCGGTTTGGTGCGGTCCAGACCGCACTCTGAACAGCCCTATATAGTACTCCCCCTGAATTTAGCATATATCACGAAGATGACGCATTCCAATTTCTCGAACTAATTCTTCAAATTTCTTCGCCGGAAGGGATTTGGTACCTCCATAATAGATACCCGGATTGAGACTTAGCCTTTTGTGGATCTGATTGGTACCCAGCATCTGCATATCCAATGAGTGACGCATTTGGTTTCGACTGATAGAATAATCCAAGGTCTTGTATTCCTCGAAGATAACGTAATAAGTGTCTGACTCCATTTCAATGTCTCTTTGTTGGTGCATTGCTATATCTAGCTAACAAGTTTATTGAAAAAGCTATGTCAGGTCGAGTATTGTTAGCCAAATACATTAAGGCACCAATCGCACTTAAATATGGTACTTCAGGACCAAGAATTTCTTCGTTTTCTTCTCGTGGTCTGAATGGGTCATCTTTCACATTCAGGGAACGCACAATCATTGGAGAGCTTATTGGTGAGCTTTGTCCATGAAAAAACGTTTCAGAATTTTTTCTGTATAGTTTGATTTGATGGACAAAAATCCCATTTCTCAAATGTTTCATTTGCAAGCCAAGGCAAAATTTTGTCCTTTCGAGATCTTTCATCTCAAATTCTTTCATCAAGTATTCTACATTCACTTCGAGTTCTCTAGGAGTTCCAATAATATTCAAATCATCAACATAGACAGCAATGATGGCGAATCCTGATTTAGATCGCTTAATGAATACACAGGTACTGATTTGATTATTTTTGAATCCTTCTTTCAATAGGTATTCACTAAGACGATTATACCATATTCTTCCAGATTGTTTTAACCCATAGAGTGACTTTTTCAATTTTATTGAAAACATCTCTTCGGGCATGTGATTTTCTGGTTGTTTTAGTCCATCAGGGACTTTCATATAAATATCTGTGTCAAGTGACCCATATGAGTATGCAGCCCCTACATCCATTAACCTCATTTACAATCCCTTCGAAACTGGTAAGCTTACCAGAAATCTTAGTGTAGTTGCATCAACTATTGGAGAATATGTCTCATCATAATCAATCCCTGGCATTTGCGAGAAACCTTGGGCTACTAGTCTTGCATTATATTAATAAGCTCATTTTTCTCATCTCGTTTTCTCACGAATGCCCATTTGTACCAAACTGGCTTTCCACCTTTTGGTATTTGGGTTATTTGTTTGAATACCTCACATTTTTCACGTGATTTCAGTTCTGCTTGAATTGCTTCTTTCCATCTCGGCCAATCTTTTCTGCGGCGACATTCATCTACTGTATTTGGTTCTATATCATTTTCATCGTATGTCATTTCAACCGCTATGGAGTAAGCAAAGATTTCTGATAGGTTGTCATACACCTGTCAAAAATAATTGCTGCAAAACCTTCTAACAATGTAGTAGGGTAAGTAGGGTCGAATCCACATAGAGATGGTCGTTTTAATCTAGCTTATAAGATACACTAGTAGAATAATTTCCTATTGCGGCGGTCATTAAGTAGCTTATTGCTGCGGTTTTGGCAGCGCAACAATTAAGGGCGCAGCAATAGGTAATTTTTAATTTAAAAAATGAAGCCTATTGCTGCGGTTCCTACCAAAAACCGTAGCAACAGGTATTTTTTAATTAAAAAAATGAAGCCTGTTGCTGCGGTTTTGGGTGCAGCAATAGGTACTGGTACGGGTAAAAAAAAATTCTTTTTTTTTTACTCTTTGCCATCAAATTTGAAAGGAAAAAATGCAAGAAGAAAAAAAACACACAAATTGAAAGTAATGACAGAGAGAAAAAACTAAAATATCACCACCCTAGCCATTAGATCTGATAAATAAATATCAAAATCTAACTACAAAAAAGAAAAAAACAAGAATGGTACTATGACAGGAGTGAGGAGAGTGTAACATCAATTTCGAGATTTCATCGAGACAAAGCATTTGATGCTCGCCAATGTTTGACCTAGAGTTACATGCTCACCGCGTCCTGAATGCAAAAATTCGATTAACACATAAAAGCAGTCCTATGCAAAAATTCGATTAACACCTAAAAGCAAAAATTGAAGCATACATTAAAAGTTATATGATTGTTCGTCTAAACCGAATAAAATGAAAACAAGAAAGAAGAGCAAAACCCAAAACCCCAAACATCCTACATACTGCTCGCCGGAACCCCGCCATTGCCTCACCGGTGATGCGCGGAATTATCTTGTTGGAATTTCTGCTGTTGTTGCTGTGTTTCCCTCCCCCTTCTTGAGTTTCTCTCTCTCTCTCTCCTCTCGTGCGTCGTTGCAGATGATCGTGGGATGTTGGTGTTGTCGTGGTTGTGTTTGTGGTGTTGCTGCTGGTCTGCGCGTGGTTGTCGTCGTCGCTCATGTCGTGTTGTTGCAGTGTTGTCTGCGCGTGGTTGAAGAAACGTCGCGTGAACGTCAGTGGCGAAGAGACCGCGAAGCTTGAACGTCGGTGGCGAAGAGAGATCGCGTGAGAGAGAGAGTTGAAGGAGATATTGGTGAGATCTGCCATGAGAGAGAGGGAGGAGTAGGAGTGAGGTTGATGGAGGAGATTTGCTTAGAGAGTTAGAGAGGGAGAACTGAGAAGTGAGGCGCGAACCACTATCATAGATTTAGGGTTTTGTTACCATTGTTACGCCTATAATATTGGGCGTTTTAATATTGGGCCTTTTATTGCTGCGGTTATTTAAAGAAACTGCAGCAATAGATTAAAATATTATCTTTAACAAACCGCAGCAATAGATCTGGTCAAACCAGTCAAATAATATTGAAAATCACCAGTTAGAGTCTATTGCTGCGGTTTCCGCCCAGAACTGCAGCAATATGTTGATTTTCGATTTTTCCTTTTCTTTTAACGTGATTTATTGCTGCATATGGGTAAAACAACAGCAATTCAGCCGCAGCAATAAGCAATTATTCTACTAGTAATATGGAGAAACTAAACAAGATCAGGAATATTGAATTAAAGTTATAAACTAATCAAACTACGAAAATCAAACTAAAAAGGATCTAGGGCAATGGTTTACCATGTTTATAACTATAATCTATCAAAAAATCATCAATGATTCAATTAATCAGATACCTAGAGCACATGTTAATCCTACGGTCGGGTCTTAACGCTCTCAAATAAACATATGCAGTACGGTCGCTAACATAATCAGAAATTTGCTAATTGTAGGCAAGCCTCTAAAAGTAAGATCTTGGTCAATACAAACAATTATTAGCAATATTTAATCAGACAATTGATCAGATTGCAAGGTTAACAATAAAAATACTAATCAATTAGAGATATCAATAACTAATCAAACCATCAACAAACATAATCAAGATTCATAATATATAGACCTAGAAATAAAAATTACTCTATCATGAAATAAAGAATAAAAACTACATCTAGAAATAGAAAAGAAAACATAATTAAAAGAAATCAACGAAAGGAAGAGAAGAAAATAATAAGACTCATGAATTAATTAAGAACAAGTGTAATTAGGGTTTAATACTAAGCTAGAGAGAAAAATGAAGAAGAAAACTAAAACTAAACCTAAAACTAAGAAAAAATAAAATAACGTGTGAAGGGGAAGAGGCATGTAACAGCCCGATTCCCGAGCTGCTAACTTAACTCGCTTAGCAATCACAAATCTCAATTAGCACCAAAATAATACTCCCTCTGTATTTTTTTATCTTTCCTACTTTGACTTTGCACGTTTGCCAATGCACTTATTCTACCTTAAATATCTTTCATTACATATTATAAAAAATTATAATAATTGAATATTAATAAACTACTCATTTAGACGAATCAAACAAGACCCCACATGACTATATTTTTTCTTATATATTGAGAAAAATTTAAAAGATTCTCTCTAGTTGTGAATAGTGTTAAGATTCTAAGTGAGAAAGATAAAAAAATACAGAGGGAGTACTAATCACTTATGAGTTATGAATTAGATAACATTCGCAGCGGAAACAACCTAAATTATACGATCCTAAACATGTGGGTTATGGGCCCACAAAACAATATCCTTTAAATACACCAATAACTCGACTAAAATCCCAACAAATTTATATACAATGAAATATCAGTAACTATTTCTGAATCAACTATCTAAAATACAAACTCAATCCTTAATCCACAAGACATCTTTATCTTGCTTCACTTCCAATTCCGAGCTTACAACACCAAACCTGCAAATTCAGGGAAGAAATACAAAACAAACAAAATTCCAAAATGAGTGGAAAACTCGTAACCTTTACTTCAGCCCGTTATAAACATTTTATTTGTCAAATCATTTCTTTCCGTTACAACACTGGCATAGCTCATTCTCTTAAATAAATCAGTGTCAAGTACGTGATTTGGACAAACGCTGCCTCCAAGGTTCGTTATGGAGCCCAGCAATACTACCCCCAAGGTTCACAGTCCATGGAGCGTAGCCGACCATATCAGGTCAAAGAATAACCATCCTCCACCTATACCTTGCCCACTTTCTATTTTCAGTTCATAAACTGCCAGCAAAACAATTGCATATTCATATAATCAACGACATTTCATCATCACATTCATAACTATGGCCATAGTACGAACTTATATATCAAAAACAGAATAAAGAGATCCACACACAAAAGGGTATGAGTAAATTATTTTACTGAACATAAAAGTTACCTGAACCGTAATCCAAATTCCAACAATACAACCTCCTTCATTTTGATCTCCAAATGAGACTCAACTCCATAATCATTCTCCAATAATAACCTCACAACAATAACGATAATTAATAACCAATCTTAAACTAAACTAAACTAGAAAACATAAACAGAACCAATTCCCAATTTGAAAATCCTCCACTTAACATCCGAATTTATTTAATCCTCAATTCACAACAAACTATAAATTCAATAACATTAGCTACACTATAAGACTAACATCCCCAATTCAGAATCATAATTCTAAATTATCAAGCTAAACTAACTGAACATAGCTAACAAACTTAACTAAACAAATAAGAGACTTGTTAAAAACATTCCTCCTTTTGAGAATAACAACAACACTATTACCAACAACATCACAACAATAACCACTACAACAATTCAATAACCCATTAATAATAAACGACCACAACTCCTCTCAATTAGACTAATACCCCGTAATCAATTTGCTAACCATATTCAAAGCTTGATATGAAATAAAATCCAATTCTAAGTAAACTCATTAAACTATGACAACTCTAACAATAACAACAACTGCCCACTAACAGCAACAACACAACAACAAAACGCGGAAGCAAGGACAGGGCAACGTGAAACAAATTAGCTAGAGTTTAGACTTTGGTACCTCACCAACCACCAACACGGCCACCACCAAAGATGGCAGCACAGTAGCATGACCGCACCGACAAAGTAGCAACACACAACACTAGCAGCAGCAGCAGCACAAGGGGGGGGGAAACACGAGCAGCAACAACGACAATCCAGCAGCGGCAGCAGCACCACCAAGGGAAGAGAGAGACGCGCACAGGGGAGGAGAACCAGCGGCACAACAACTCTGGGCCGAACAACACCGAGTGACGACAAAACACAGTGGTAGCACCACCACCGAGTTGAAAAAAAAAAGGACGACGACGCAGCAGCACCGTCAAACCGCAGTAACAATATCAACAACGACGATGTATCACCGGCGAGGTAGCACCGGCAGCAGCGACACAACGACAACAGCAACTCGAGCAGAGGAGAACGACAGCAGAGTAGCAGCGACGGCAACCAACGGCAGCGGTGACAGCACAACCAAAATAGGGAAGAGAGAGAGCTGTGAGAAGGAGAGAGGGTGACCCAAGCTTGAGAGAGAAATCACGGGTCAGAGAAACGGGGTTGGGTTTTTGGGTTTCTTTGGGGTTTCTCTTTTCGGTGATGATGAGGATGAGGGAGTATAAGAAAGAGCCACGACATATTGGGAAAAATAAAGAATTGAATTGGGTTTTGTTGACAAACCGCCAAGGCCCGAAAGAAATGGGCCGACTTAATTTCCTATTTGTCCAAATACCACTCAACTAACTTCAGATATCTAAAACCCAAAATAATTTCAAAATAATAATAACTTCAAAATTTAATAGACACATTACAACACGACAAATAAAAATTCGTAGTCCAAACTCAAATAAAATAAGAATTTCTGAAACATAATTAACTTAATAAATATAATCAGCATTTAATGAATGCTCTTAAAGAATAAGGCTCTCAAAGGCTTTCTAACTTATCTATTGGTTCTCACGGCTTTCTTAACCACTAAGAATGATAGTGCTTATCCTCATTGACCTTTTTTAACCATTAAGAATGATAGTGCTTATCCACAAGCTTTCTTAAACACTAAGAATGTTAGAGCTTATGCACAAGCTTTCTTAACCACTAAGAATGATGGTTCTTATCCACTTTTATCCTAGCATGATGTTGGAGAGAATTCTAACTACATAAAGGACCAAAGCCTGATGAAGAATTAATATAGCTAACAAAATAATTGAACCTGCTTAAAAATTTAGGCTGTTACAAGGCAGAAGAAAGTTTTCCTAATCTAAATAATATTAAGTAATCTAATATGACTAGGAGAGTAACTTACAAGATAAGGAAAGTCTTGAATAAATCATTAAATGGGCGGAATAGTGATCCGCGCGTACGTGTGGCAGATTCCAGTGGAAACAGTGCAATCTTCCGAAAGGCACAACTCCCTGACTAGAAGCTAAGGCTCCTCGGGGCGTGCCACCTATCGTTGCAAAGCTCTTCAAGTCTAGTTTCCAACTCTGCTGTAATTACTCGATTCTAAGAAGCAAATCAAAAGTTATTATCAGAAGAGTTGACGTGACTCCTTTGTCACATTTCTTATAATGATTTTCCGCTTTGCTTTCGCTCAAACTCGTACTATAAGATATTTTAACGATCCTTATGCAATGCACCTTCCTTCCAAGTGCTCATAATCTTCGTGTTTTAGCTAATAATACTTCAAATACGTTCTCAATACCTGAAATTCATTAAAAACAAAAACATACCGAATAGGAGTAGAATAACATAACTTAAGAAAATATTGCAATAATGAACCTAAATATGAATGTAAATGCTCTAAAATGCAACCTAAATGCTCCTAAAAACTATAAATATATATGACTTATCAATTTCATTCAAGACAACATCTTAGTATCTGTGAATTTTAATCCGTGTCGGGGCATTCTCAGCAGGTACATGTGATTTTGTGACTTTCTTAGTATCTGTGAATGCATCTGGCAATTGGTTTGCAATACTTTGCAAATGAACAATTTTCTTGACTTCTTATTCACATGAATTTGTTTTCGGGTCTAGAAACAACATTTGCTATGCGTTCCATGTAATTTCTGTTTTTATGTTTTGTGCGTCCACTTTCTCTCCCCTAAGGATGGGAACACTGACTCATCAAAATGACAGTCGGCAAATCGAGGCGTAAATAAATTGCCAGTTTTTGGCTCTAAATATTTGATAATTGATGGAGAATCAAATACAGCATATATTCCCATCTTTCTTTGTGGACCCATTTAAGTACGTTGGGGCGGAGCAATAGGTACATGTGCAGCGCACCCAAAAATTCTCAAATGTGAGACATTAGATTCTCGACCTGATACAAATTGCAACGGTGAGAATTTGTGATAGGTTGTCGGCCTTAATCTTATCAATGCTTCTGTATGTAATATAGCATGACCCCAAGTAGAAGAGGGCAATTTTGATCTCATTATTAATGGTCTTGCAATTAATTGTAGTCTCTTGATTAATGATTCAACAAGACCATTTTGTGTATGTACATGAGGTATAGGGTGCTCTACAACAATCCCAATAGACATGCAATAGTCATTAAAAGTTTGTGATGTAAATTCCCCAACATTGTATAATCTTATTCTCTTTATTGTATGATTTGGGAATTAAGTTCTTAATCGAATTATTTGAACCAAAAGTTTTGTAAGTGCAACATTTCTACTTGACAAAAGGCTCACTTGTGACCATCGAGTAGTGGCATCAATTAATACCATGAAATAGTTGAATGGTCCGCATGCAGGGTGAATAGGCCCACAAATATCTCCTTGTATTCTTTCTAAAAACGTTGGAGATTCAGTGGCAATCTTATTTATAGATGGTCTAGTTATCAATTTGCCAAGTGAGCATGCAGATCATGATATTTCATTTGACCGAGGAATTTTGACATTCTTTATAGAGTGTCCAATTGAGTTTTCTTGATTTTATGCATCATTCCTGTGCCAGGATGGCCTAATTGGTCATGCCATAGAGTAAATGATTTTCTGTTATCTAACTTCTGGTTAGATATCATATTAATTTCAATCAGACGTATATCTATGCGATATATATAGTCCCGAGGAAATTGGTGGCAATTTTTCATAGATGTATTTCTTGCCTCGTTTTTTTGCCGTTAGGCATATAAATTTCTCTTGGTTCACTGTCATCGTTTCCAAATGGTAACCATTCTGACGTACATCTTTGAAACTTATGAGGTTTCTTCGAGATTTACTCGAATATAATGCGTCATTGATTATCAATTTTGTCCCATATGGAAATATAATGCAGGCTTTCCCAGAGCCTTCAATTAACTTGGTTGTCCCAGAGATTGTGCTAACATTTTCTTGAAATATCGTAAGTTTTAAAAAATATTCTTTATATTTTCAATATGGTGTGTGTTGTCCCACTGTCGAGAAGACATTGTTCTTTGGATCCAACTTCTGGTAACTCTATATCTTCATAAATAAAAAATACGAGGATCCGTATAAGAAATGCATATTTTATTTATAATCAAAGAGGGAAGACATTAAAAGACTATTGAAGCAATTTAAACAAACTGAGCATATACATGCATTGCTATTTAGACAAAGTTGTTTTCAGTTTTAGCATCGTCCATGAAAAAATCTGAAACATCAAGGCTGGGCATGGATGTATTAGCTTCATTAACAAAGTTTGCATCAGCATTTTTCCCTTTGTTTTTTATTCACTAGTGGAAAAAAGCCTAAGGGTTGCGGTCAAAAGTGGCCTAAGGGCTGCGTTTTTTGACCGCAGCAATTAGAGTAGCAACCCTTAATATATAGGAAGGGCTGCGGTTACGAACCGCAGCCCTTGGAGAATTAAGGGCTGCGGTCGTAAGAAAACCGCAGCCCTTGGCCACATAAGGGCTGCGGTTAATTGGGTAAACCGCAGCCCTTGATTACTTAAGGGCTGCGGTTTTCCCAATTAATCGCAGCCCTTATGTGGCCAAGGGCTGCGGTTTTCTCTATTAACCGCAGCCCTTTTGTAATTTTTTTTTTTTAAATTCAGCTATATAATATTATATATGCGCTCGTTCCCTGTGTCGCTGGTTCCTTGCTGCTTTGCTTTGTACCATATTACAAACCTCATAATGCATATATATATATATATATAGAGTTCCCAATTATATATGTAATAATTCTATATATATAATAATAATAATGTTAAAGGGTACATATTAAGGCAAATATTAATTCTAATACAAAAAGCTACATTAACGCAACAACCGAATAGCTTGCCAACTTGTTTCGAACTTCTAGCTAGTTCTTGCAAAATCCTAACCAATGTATCATAGACAATCTTCACAAATGTAGGTTGCCAACTTGTTTCGAACTTCATCCAATTCTTCAATTGTGAATTCATCCAACCTTGGTGCGTCGTTATCCATGTAAACCTTGCAATATAATAATATGAATATAATAAATTAATAAGATCAAGTCAAACATTTACAATATATAATAACAACTAACTCTTGCAATTAGCTAATTAAACAACCAATTTTCGAGTTGATTTCGTCGATTTTTGTGAATTTGAGCTATTTTACATCCCAAAACTAACTACATGCATGTTATATATGCATACTTTATGCATACTTGAAGTGTTAATGTCAAATTTAGGTGCACAAGATTAGAAGTTCAATTTTTAGGTTCATTTCGGGGACGATTTTTGTGAATTTGAGCTATTTCACTTCCCAAAACTACCTACATGTTACATATAGGAGCAAAACTAACACACACCACTTACTTTATGCATAGTTGATGTGTTAATGTCATATTTAGGTGCAAAAGATTAGAAGTTTAATTTTTAGGTTCGTTTCGGGGTCGATTTTTGTGAATTTGAGCTATTTCACTTCCCAAAACTACCTACATGTTACATATAGGAGCAAAACTAACACACACCACTTACTTTATGCATAGTTGAAGTGTTAATGTCATATTTAGGTGCAAAAGATTAGAAGTTCAATTTTTAGGTTCGTTTCGGGGTCGTTTTATGTGAATTTGAGCTATTTCACTTCCCAAAACTAGCTACATGTTACATATAGGAGCAAAACTAACACACACCACTTACTTTATGCATAGTTGAAGTATATAAGTCATATTTAGGTGCAAAAGATTAGAAGTTCAATTTTTAGGTTCGTTTCGAGGTCGTTTTTTGTGAATTTGAGCTATTTCACTTCCCAAAACTACCTACATGTTACATATAGGAGCAAAACTAACACACACCACTTACTTTATGCATAGTTGAAGTGTCAATGTCATATTTAGGTGCAAAAGATTAGAAGTTCAATTTTTAGGTTCGTTTCGGGGTCGTTTTTTGTGAATTTGAGCTATTTCACTTCCCAAAACTAGCTACATGTTACATATAGGAGCAAAACTAACACACACCACTTACTTTCTGCATAGTTGAAGTATATAAGTCATATTTACGTGCAAAAGATTAGAAGTTCAATTTTTAGGTTCGTTTCGGGGTCGATTTTTGTGAATTTGAGCTATTTCACGTCCCAAAACTACCTACATGTCACATATAGGAGCAAAACTAACACACACCACTTACTTTATGCATACTTGAAGTGTTAATGTGAAATTTAGGAGCAAAAGATTAGAAGTTCAATTTTTAGGTTCGTTTTGGGGTTGTTTCTTGTGAATTTGAGCTATTTCACTTCCCAAAACTACCTACATGTTACATATAGGAGCAAAACTAACACACACCACTTACTTTATGCATAGTTGAAGTGTTAATGTCATATTTAGGTGCAAAAGATTAGAAGCTCAATTTTTAGGTTCGTTTCGGGGTCGTTTTATGTGAATTTGAGCTATTTCACTTCCCAAAACTAGCTACATGTTACATATAGGAGCAAAACTAACACACACCACTTACTTTATGCATAGTTGAAGTATATAAGTCATATTTAGGTGCAAAAGATTAGAAGTTCAATTTTTAGGTTCGTTTCGGGGTCGTTTTTTGTGAATTTGAGCTATTTCACTTCCCAAAACTACCTACATGTTACATATAGGAGCAAAACTGACACACACCACTTAATTTATGCATACTTGAAGTGTTAATGTCATATTTAGGTGCAAAAGATTAGAAGTTCAATTTTTAGGTTCGTTTCGGGGTCGTTTTTTGTGAATTTGAGCTATTTCACTTCCCAAAACTAGCTACATGTTACATATAGGAGCAAAACTAACACACACCACTTGCTTTATGCATAGTTGAAGTATATAAGTCATATTTAGCTGCAAAAGATTAGAAGTTCAATTTTTAGGTTCGTTTCGGGGTCGATTTTTGTGAATTTGAGCTATTTCACTTCCCAAAACTACCTACATGTTACATATAGGAGCAAAACTAACACACACCACTTACTTTATGCATGCTTGAAGTGTTAATGTGAAATTTAGGAGCAAAAGATTAGAAGTTCAATTTTTAGGTTCGTTTCGGGGTCGTTTTTTGTGAATTTGAGCTATTTCACTTCCCAAAACTACCTACATGTTACATATAGGAGCAAAACTAACACACACCACTTACTTTATGCATAGTTAAAGTGTTAATGTCATATTTAGGTGCAAAAGATTAGAAGTTCAATTTTTAGGTTCGTTTCGGGGTCGATTTTTGTGAATTTGAGCTATTTCACTTCCCAAAACTAGCTACATGTTACATATAGGAGCAAAACTAACACACACAACTTACTATATGCATAGTTGAAGTATATAAGTCATATTTAGGTGCAAAAGATTAGAAGTTCAATTTTTAGGTTCGTTTCGGGGTCGATTTTTGTGAATTTGAGCTATTTCACTTCCCAAAACTACCTACATGTTACATATAGGAGCAAAACTAACACACACCACCTACTTTATGCATACTTGAAGTGTTAATGTGAAATTTAGGAGCAAAAGATTAGAAGTTCAATTTTTAGGTTCGTTTCGGGGTCTTTTTTTGTGAATTTGAGCTATTTCAGTTCCCAAAACTACCTACATGTTACATATAGGAGCAAAACTAACACACACCACTTACTTTATGCATACTTGAAGTGTTAATGTGAAATTTAGGAGCAAAATATTAGAGTTCAAGTTTTGGGTTAGTTTCGGGGTCGATATGATTATAGTTAATTTATGCTACAATTTCCAAAATAAACTAATTCTTACCGAGCAATTTAATCTAAATTAAATAAACTAATTAGTTACATACCTTTTGAAGATAATCGATGTCAGTACAACGGTTGACTATATCAAACATGTACCGCAAAGACGTAATAGCCACAATCAACACCATTCTTTTGTTGCGGACATCGAAATTCACCAAATTTAAACATCCAAAAACATTCATGTTAAATTTAAAGTATATGAAAATAAATGGTTCGACATAAGATTCACCAAAGTAGTTACCTCAACTCGATATCCAAAGAGGAGCTTTTCCTAATCGAAGTCCAAGTCCATAATGGTGCTTCATCACACTACATCAATACATTATAAGATGTTTATTATATATATATATATATATATATATATATATATATATATATATATAAATGTGTAATATTAGGTACACATATTGTTCTAGTTAAGTTACCTATTCAATAGTGACTTGACTAGTAAGCTCCGTGGTGGTTGTCGACGAAGAGAATCAAAGTGGTAAACGTGATTATTTGACAAACATATCACAATGAGCGTCCAATGGAGACTATATGAGGAAATAATATAAAGTTACTTATTCAACAATTCGGTGAATTTTGTTATCGATATATGGAACAAGAAGGCAAGTTATCTAAACAAGGAAATAAAGTTATAGAAAATAAAGTAAAGCATCAAGTTTGGTGTAACAAGCTTACGCTTCAATATATGGAACAAGGATGAACTTCTCTTCTAACCGATGTGATTGTTTGAAACTAGTATCGAGATATTCTTTCACATCGGTTTTGTTTTTTAAACAATTGTCATCTCGCATCATACTTGGACATAACCAACCAATCTTTGTCTCACTCATTTTTTCATTCAATTCAAGACACAATAACCCGAGAAATTAAAGCATATAATAAAAAGTAAACATACTTATCATGTATGGAAGTTGAAAACTATTATAAACTTGTAAAGTAAGATATGTATG
Source organism: Beta lomatogona (assembly GCA_947646795.1). NCBI lineage: Eukaryota > Viridiplantae > Streptophyta > Magnoliopsida > Caryophyllales > Amaranthaceae > Beta > Beta lomatogona. The sequence goes on from CANSNZ010001052.1 coordinate 53,315, forward strand.
TATCACCTCATGAAAGCTTGTATCATTGTTCCACTCAACATTTCTCCACGTAAGAATTCTTTAACATCGTCTTTGGAAATCCATGTAGATGACTCATCGCCGTAGTTGAATTGTTCCTTCCCCAAAGGAACATGTATTGGAGCATTCTCGGGCAAATCGCTAACACACTCATGCAACCAATAACATGCCTTAGTAAGGCCTCGCACCACCAACGGCTCGAGAAGTGGATTGTTTGACATACTAACTTGGTCATCGAACACATTTGGTTCAATTTCAAGCACGTCCAATTGCCTCCTTAGCCATCTTGTTTGGTGAACCGACCTTTTAGCCTTCTTGTCATGTGAACCACCTTCCTTGAAACCTATTAAAAAGTAATAATAAGAATATTACTAATTATTATATATATGACATAGAAAAGTAATATAATCGGAGTTGATTATTACATAAACTAACGCATATATATATGTATGTTTATCGGTGTACCTCAACTGAAAATCGCACCCATGCACGCGGCCACAGAACATAACTACCATGGGCGTCACTCAGTGTATGTAGACTAACCTCCGGTTTTGGCATCGGAAGACCTAAGTCTTCAAAACCAGGCTCAATGTAGTCGATGCTCACCACATAGTGATCATTGTTCACTATCTGGTGATGCACTCGTACTCGATCACCAGGAGGTTGTGCATAGCCACTAGCTACCACAATCAGACTATCAGAATCATTTTCTTGAACTAATAGTCGGCATGGGGTCTCCTCCTTTGAATCAAAACAAGTCATTAATAGTTAAGCGATGAAACAACATATTTAGAATTGCATGCACTTAGGGACAATACATAGTTAATTAATAAAGCACAAGTGATTAAGGGTGATAAATTAAACCAAATACGTTGATTACCTTCAACTCGGGTATTGGTGGATCAGGTGTGTATCGTTTGATTATCCGATGTTTGTGGAACACCGATCGGCCGGCTAGATGGAACATCACTACCTTTCTTCAATGGGAAGGCTCGGTAAACCCATTTGCTCCATCATAGCATTGAAGTTATGTGTCATCTCCTCTCTAAGCTCCTCCCGAACCGTGCATTTGATAGCCTCCACATCTACCGACGCCGAATTCACACTACTTGCACTTGATTTTGACGTTGTAGTGTATTGTTCACCATATACCTTTCGTACGCCGAGGCGGACACCTCCCACGCCCTCACACGATCACTATGGTCCTTTCCTAGAGTTTCGTACAAAGCATCCATGTCTGGGTAGGAGTGAAATCACCTGTTGCCTCCTTTTCCTTTAATCCGATCTACAAATAAAACAACAAAGTACAATTGGACGTTAAAATTTTTCAAAAAACAAAACGTACTACCGAATAAGTTCTGGCAAGAAGCTGCCAAAGAAAGCCAGCCAAACAGTGGCAGCGCCACCAGTTTGCCGGGTTGCTGGCCGGGCCGGCTCGCGCTGCCGCCGCCGGGGCCGGCCGTGCAAGCGGGGGGCAGTGGGGGCTGTGGTAGGGGGAAAGTGCGGGTGTGGGGTGTGGGTGGTGGGGTTACTTGAATAATGGATATAAACGAAATACATATCAAATTAGCAAAATACGCCTAAAATGATCTTTATTTTCCCGAAATCCGACCAACAACAAAGTAGAACCTATAAATCTACTTAATAGCAATATTTTAGGTTATATTATCATGTTTCACAAGAAATTGGAGCCCAAAGTGACTCAAACTATTCGAAAATGACATGAAATGGTCGAAATAGGCCTAAAATGATATTTACGTTCCCGAAATCCGACCAATAACAAAGTAGAACCTATAAATCTACTTAATAGCAATATTTTAGGTTATATTATCATGTTTCACAAGAAATTGGAGCCCAAGTGACTCAAACTATTCGAAAATGACATGAAATGGTCGAAATAGGCCTAAAATGATATTTACGTTCCCGAAATCCGACCAATAACAAAGTAGAACCTATAAATCTACTTAATAGCAATATTTTAGGTTATATTATCATGTTTCACAAGAAATTGGAGCCCAAAGTGACTCAAACTATTCGAAAATGACATGAAATGGTCGAAATAGGCCTAAAATGATATTTACGTTCCCGAAATCCGACCAATAACAAAGTAGAACCTATAAATCTACTTAATAGCAATATTTTAGGTTATATTATCATGTTTCACAAGAAATTGGAGCCCAAAGTGACTCAAACTATTCGAAAATGACATGAAATGGCCGAAATAGGCCTAAAATGATATTTACGTTCCCGAAATCCGACCAATAACAAAGTAGAACCTATAAATCTACTTAATAGCAATATTTTAGGTTATATTATCATGTTTCACAAGAAATTGGAGCCCAGTGACTCAAACTATTCGAAAATGACATGAAATGGCCGAAATAAGCCTAAAATGATATTTACGTTCCCGAAATCCGACCAATAACAAAGTAGAACCTATAAATCTACTTAATAGCAATATTTTAGGTTATATTATCATGTTTCACAAGAAATTGGAGCCCAAAGTGACTCAAACTATTCGAAAATGACATGAAATGGCCGAAATAGGCCTAAAATGATATTTACGTTCCCGAAATCCGACCAATAACAAAGTAGAACCTATAAATCTACTTAATAGCAATATTTTAGGTTATATTATCATGTTTCACAAGAAATTGGAGCCCAAAGTGACTCAAACTATTCGAAAATGACATGAAATGGCCGAAATAGGCCTAAAATGATATTTACGTTCCCGAAATCCGACCAATAACAAAGTAGAACCTATAAATCTACTTAATAGCAATATTTTAGGTTATATTATCATGTTTCACAAGAAATTGGAGCCCAGTGACTCAAACTATTCGAAAATGACATGAAATGGCCGAAATAGGCCTAAAATGATATTTACGTTCCCGAAATCCGACCAATAACAAAGTAGAACCTATAAATCTACTTAATAGCAATATTTTAGGTTATATTATCATGTTTCACAAGAAATTGGAGCCCAAAGTGACTCAAACTATTCGAAAATGACATGAAATGGTCGAAATAGGCCTAAAATGATATTTACGTTCCCGAAATCCGACCAATAACAAAGTAGAACCTATAAATCTACTTAATAGCAATATTTTAGGTTATATTATCATGTTTCACAAGAAATTGGAGCCCAGTGACTCAAACTATTCGAAAATGACATAAAATGGCCGAAATAGGCCTAAAATGATATGTACTTACAATGGCATTGGCTATCTTTTCTGTAATGGGATCAGGTAACACTCTGTTTCCCTTTGCATCAACCCCATGCATCGAACACCACCAATCAAGGACCCCGTCGGTTGACGAGCCGGTGTAACCGATGTGGTTGTAGAGGTAGTTGTCGTTGTCGAATCCCGTGTGGGGTAATGGGCAAACATCCACTTTTTTCTCGCCTCATCGTAGGAATGGGCACCCAAATGATGATAATATTTCCTTGCTTTTGCACTCGCTTTTTTTCTCACGTCTTGCCCGAAAAAACACATAATTACAAACAAAAGATTAGGTGTTATATACAATCATACTCGAGCTAAGTGTGGTAAATATAATAAAAATCATTTGCTTACAACAGCTTCCGGGGTAGTATTTTTGGCAACAAATGCTTCCCACTCTTCAGGTTTGATATTTCTCCATATTTGATATGGTAATGTGGTGGGTTCCTCTGAATTTTCCAATGCAGCCTCAGCTTCGATTTGCTTTTCTCCCCAATAAATTTTCTTCTTCTTTGTACCCGTTCTTTTCCTCCGCTTAGTAATCCAACCGGACACTAACTTAGCCTTGAAATCTCGAAATCTCTCGAGCAAGCGCGGATAAAAATAGATTCTTCTTGGCTTCATCATCTTCGATATTGAAGAGATTCTACAAAAAGAACGAACAAAAATATTAGTTTCCACATTTGTTGTAATAGATTAAATTCTATCATTAGTACTACATACACATACATTTATTAAAATAAGAAACTAAATGGTAGTATGAAACTTACCATAGTGTCATTCCATAGTAATTTCTTCATCCCCTCGGGCACCTCTTGCCATGAATGCAAAATGGAGAGCCTCCGGACGCAAAGGCCAATATGTTTGCCATACTTAGAACGCCACACACCACAAGGTTGACCCAAGTTATCGTACTCTAAAGTCATATGCAAGTGAGTAGCACTTATTGACTTTGTAGGTCCCTCTTCCCTTTCTCTTTTTCATCACTTTCGATTTTCTTTGTTGTTGATTTGTTTGTAACTCCCGTTGTTGACCTTCTTTCCTACAAACTTGTTGTGCTTTCACAATTGTACCACTTTTTGGATGAAGTTCTTGAAGATCTCGATCTTCGAGATCACCTTTATCCGGGTCCTTCCTCACATCATAAGATTCATCCTCGGTTGTGTGTTCACTAGTCGTCATCTCATCCATATGTTGTAATTATCCCCGCAATTATAAACACATAGAAATTAATATATATGTACAAGTTAAAAAAAATAACAAATTGATTAAGGACCAACAATAATGGAACATCGAAAATCGTGGGCCACTAGCGGCAGGAAGCTGCCTCACTGCCTGCCGTTGCCGCCGTGGGGATGTGCAGGGGGGAAAGTAGCTAGGGGTTGGTCGGGGGAGCGGGGGGCTGTGCAAGGGGGGACCGGGGGCTGTGCAAGGGGGGAAAGTAGCTAGGGGCCGGACGGGGAGCTGGCCGTGTGCAAGGGGGGGGGGACCGGGGTCGTGAAGGGGGGAAGCGGGAGGCTCGAAATATATAAAAAGACATAAATCGCCGAAATATATAGGCCTAAAATGATATTTATTTTCCCGAAATCCAACCATCAACAAAGTAGCTCGTATAAATCTACTTAATAGCAACATTTTAGGTTATAAGATCATATTTCACAACAAATTGGATTCCCATGACTCGAAATACACGAAAATGACATGAAACGGCCGAAATAGGCTTAAAATGACGTTTACTTTCCCGAAATCCAACCATGAACAAAGTAGCACCTATAAACCTACTTCGTAGTCGTATTTTATGCAATATTATTACATTCAACAAGAAATTGGAGTCACATGACTCGAAATACACAAAAATGACATGAAACGGACGAAATAGGCCTAAAATGACCCTTACTTTCCCGAAATCCAACCAACAACAAAGGAGCACCTATAAACCTACTTAGTAGTCGTATTTTATGCAATATTATCACATTCAACAAGAAATGGAGTCACATGACTCGAAATACACGAAAATGACATGAAACGGCCGAAATAGGCCTAAAATGACGTTTACTTTCCCAAAATCCAACCATGAACAAAGTAGCATCTATAAATCTACTTAGTAGTCGTATTTTATGCAATATTATCACATTCAACAAGAAATTGGAGTCACATGACTCGAAATACACGAAAATGACATGAAACGGACGAAATAGGCCTAAAATGACCCTTACTTTCCCGAAATACAACCAACAACAAAGTAGCACCTATAAACCTACTTAGTAGTCGTATTTTATGCAATATTATCACATTCAACAAGAAATTGGAGTCACATGACTGGAAATACACGAAAATGACATGAAACAGACAAAATAGGCCTAAAATGACCCTTACTTTCCCGAAATCCAACCAACAACAAAGTAGCACCTATAAACCTACTTAGTAGTCGTATTTTATGCAATATTATCACATTCAACAAGAAATTGGAGTCACATGACTCGAAATACGAGAAAATGACATGAAACGGACGAAATAGGCCTAAAATGACCCTTACTTTCCCGAAATCCAACCAACAACAAAGGAGCACCTATAAACCTACTTAGTAGTCGTATTTCATGCAATATTATTACATTCAACAAGAAATTGGAGTCACATGACTCGAAATACACGAAAATGACATGAAACGGCCGAAATAACCTTATAATGATGTTTACATTCCCGAAATCCAACCAACAACAAAGTAGCACCTATAAATCTACGTAATAGTCGTATTTTTGGCTATATTATCATATTCAACAAGAAAATTGAGTCACATGACTCGAAATATATGAAAATGACATGAAATGGACGAAATAGAGATAAACCTGAGTATATGTCTCATGATTTGTTGACCTATCATACTCTTCCTCATCCTCAACATCACCAATGCCCAGAATACTCCTTTTGCCAGGTACAACAATTGACCACTTATTATCAGCAGGATCAGTTACATAGAATACTTGTTTAGCTTGTGATGCAAGTACAAATGGCTCTTCAGTTTCACGTAGACGACCCATGTCTACAAGAGTGAATCCGCAAGGATCATCTTTTTTTACGCAACGTCGATTATCATCAACCCAATTGCAACAAAAGAGACAAATATGAAAAGCTGAGTAGTCAAGCTCCCATATTTCTTGAATTCGCCCATAATAGTTGGTGGCAGCAAGAACGGGAGACTTATCTTTCGAGCTTGCGTATTGTGTAGATGACGCCACAAGTGAAACACCACTATTCTGTCGCGATGTCGACTTAAGATCTTGACGTTCGGTCAAAAACGTATACCCGTTAATATCATAACCCTCATAAGAGTGTACAGATTCACGGGGACCAAATGCTAACCACTTGACTGTTTCAGAAACTTTTTCATCTAAATCATCCACTACTCGATGATGAAACCAATCAATGAACGTCTTATTATGCATTTGCGTTAATGCCCTTATTCCTTTTCCAGGGTTGCTAACACGTAATTCCTCCATATGCTCATTTAAATAAGGATAGACAGCTGCCACGTGATGCAACACAAATAAGTGAGCTTGTGTACGCTTGTCGACAGAAGGTGAGATCAATTTTAAGCCAATCGTACCCTTGCCCTCGAGTCTGCCCTCGTGTCGAGATATCGGAACGCCAATAGGATCAACACCAAAGCAACATACTCGCCACAAAATTACCGACCTCTTCACCCACAATCCCTTGAATAATGCTACATTCTGGTTGTGCAAGATTTCGAACTTTATCCTTCAAAGTACCCATATATCTCTCAAAAGGATAGCACCACCTCAAAAACACTGGACCACACAACTTAATTTCTCGAACTAGGTGGATAATGAGATGCACCATAATGTCAAAGAATGCAGGGGGGAAAATCATCTCAAATTTGCATAAAGTTTCAACTATTCTAGCCTGCAAGTCATCGAGTGTCGACGGCTGTAGCACTTTGCTGCATATTGTATGAAAAAATGAACAAAGTTCTGTAATGATGTGCCTCACATGCTTTGGAAGTATCCCACGAATTGCAATCGGTAAGAATACTTGCATCATGACATGACAATCGTGAGATTTCATACTCAATAACTTCAACTCACCATTTAAGGTAACAAATCGCTGCATATTCGATGAGTACCCAGTTGGAACCTTAATACCATACAATGACTCGCAAAAAATCCGTTTCTCAGCTTTCGACAGCGTGTAGCAAGCTGGTGGCAAATAATTCTTCTCCGAATCATCCACCTTTTTTCTTTTCCCAATTTCCTCATCAACCCCTTCCTCCACTACTTTCTTTTTCCTTCCCGCCCTTTTTTGAGCCCACAACTCCGGTCGAAGCTTATTTTTTTCCAAGTGAAGACGTGACCCCGTAACATCCTTTGTCTTACCCGGAATATTCATAAGTGTCTCAAGAATAGCATCACAAACATTCTTCTCAATGTGCATGACATCCAAACAATGTCTGACTTTTAAATCTTTCCAATATGGGAGTTTCCAAAAAATAGACTCCTTTTTCCATAATCCAGTAGTTCCATCAACGTCATTCGTAGGTTTACCATAGATCGTTTCAATGCCCTTAACCTGATTATAAACTTCAGTACCAGTTAATGGTCTACGAGCAACTTCCTCTTCAATCGTCCCATCGAAGGCCTTTTTCTTAAATCGATAGGGATGGTCGCGTCTAAGGAGCCTTCGTGTGCGCATATAGACATGTTTGCAGCCCCTAATGTGTGTAGACTTCATGTCATCTATACAACTCGGGCACGGTTTTTTTCCTTTGGTCTTATACCCTAATAAGTTCCCATAAGCTGGAAAGTCGTTCATTGTACAGAAAAGCATGGCACGCAGAGTGAACATCTCGTTAGCATACGCATCAAATACCGACACTCCTTCGTTCCACATCTTCTGTAAATCTTCAATAAGTGGTTGAAGGTATACATCTATGTCATTTCCAGGTTGTTTCGGCCCCGATATGAGAAGCGACAACATGATGTACTTGCGTTTCATGCACAACCAAGGAGGCAAGTTATAAATCACAAAAAATACTGGCCATGTACTATGCTGAGAACTAAGATTGCCAAAGGGATTCATGTCATCCGTACATAATCCAAGCCTCAAATTCCTATCCTTGTTACCAAACGGCTTATGCACCCTATTCATACTTTTCCACTCAGGGGAATCAGCCGGATGCTTCAACAAACCGTCTTTCTTCCTACGATCTGCATGCCACCGCATATTCTTCGCATCTTTTTTTACTAAGAACATGCGCTTAAATCTAGGTATTATGGGAAGATACCACAACACCTTAGCTGGTGGTCCTTCACTACCCTCAGCCCCTTCACGCCTGTACCTTGATAATCCACAACGTGGACACTCATCTAAATGCTCATACTCATTACGATAAAGCACACAATCGTTTGGACAAGCATGTATCCTCTGGTACTCTAAACCGAAAGGACATATGAGTTTCTTAGCATAATAGTTCGACTTTGGCAGATCATTTCCATCAGGGAGCATATCAGCTAAAACTTCCTACAACGACGTGAAACTGCAATCCGTCCAACCTGCTTTCGACTTAATATTGAAGAGTGTTATCACAGCGGAAAGTTTGGTGTACTTCGTACAACCTGGATACAATGGCCTTTCAGCAGCCTCAGACATAGACTCAAACATACGAGGTCGTTTGCAAGACTGATCTTCAACCTCTTGTATCATCTCGTCTACCCGATCTCTATCATCATCCCCATATTCATCATCCCCATACTCACCATCCTCGAAATCATCACCTAATTTATCCTTCTCCTCTTCACATACATCGTTCATTATCCTACAGCTTCTTGCATATCTCCTCTCCTCACCATGCTAAACCCATACGTGGTATTGAGGCCTAAACCCACGACGAAAGACATGCTCCCTAAGCAAATAAATACTACTAACCTTGCTCACATTTCCACAATCTAAACAAGGACAATAAAAGTCGATCGCTCCGGAAGATGCTTGGTATTCTAATGCGGATTTACAAAATTTCGAGACCCCATTCACAAACTCAATCGATTCACGGCTACCATACATCCAAGTACGATCCATCTCATTCATGAAAACCTCTAATTAAACACAACCAATCATAAGTATCAATCATTTAAGCACATTCACATGCAAGACAATCACATATTGAAAACACACACATACAAATGGAGGCTAAGAGAGTCACATGTGCAAATGTATGCATGCATCCGAAGGTCCTTATCACTCCAACCTAACCCATCCTTGGACGTTTAATCTCACTAGCAAATATATGCCAACTCTTCAATTCTAAGGAAAATCCGGCAGCATTTCCCTACAGTTCTCCAAGTACACAATGTAGATAATTGATTATCTACATATGTACACAGAGAACAATGTAGAGAAACGACAAGCGAAGACTTTCCTTAGAATTGAAAAGAAGACATACATTCACCACCTAAGTGAGATCAAACGTCCAAGGACAGTCCCAAACAGGGGACTATTCAAGACTTACTCCTAATGAGTAAGTCTTGAACGGGTATCTAGGCATATGATTGATGATATGATGATTCATATAACTTATACATTTCATAGCTTAATTAAATTGTTTTCATCCAATCTCATATCAAGAAATATACATACACATAGATTGAATCTGCATATACACAATAAATGAAGATATATAATGAATTGTCTTTATCATAAATACATACCAATAACAACTAATATGGAGATCGATCTCTATATATACTCTGCACTATCTCCTAGTTGATTTGCCGCTTCCAATATGCTAATATCTAAGACACATAAAACCGAAAAAATTGTTAGCAAATAGTAAATGCAAATTGCATATTATTATAAGAAATACATTCATATATATAAATTATCATATCTTACCCACATTGAAACATATTACAACTAATTTTTCTCATTTAAAATATTAACAAATTATAAATGAAATTTGTTTGCATTAAACTAAGTTAATAGCTAATGTAGCCAATCAAATAATTCAATTAACATATTTTCGGGTTCCGAAGCACGACCCTTTTGTATAACTTTTCTGCAATTTCAGTCCCACTCAAATGCAACCTTTAATTTCTCTCCCAAACGAATATAAACATATTAGAAAATAAAAATCAAAATAATTAAAAAGGCAACCTTAAATTTCTTGAACAACTGCGTGAGAGAGGGTGGGTGGCGCGCACCGGTGGCAGGCGCTCAGGTGGTTGGTGCGCAACGGTGGCAATCGCTCAGGTGGTTGGTGTTGCGTGGGTCTGCGTGGTGCGCTGGGGATGGCGCGTAGGAGGTTGCGTGGCGCGCACAAGAGGGTGGACCGGAGCTCAGGGGGTGGTTCAATTCGAAAGCTAGGGCTCAGGGGTGGTTCAATTCGCAAGGTTAGGGCTCAGGTGGTTTCGCTGCTGCGTGGTGAGGAATTTTTCGTGAATGAAAAATTGGGTGGAGCGAGGGAAGAATTAATGAGAGCGGGAAATTTGGGGGAAAAAATAAAACAAAGGGCTGCGGTTGTGTAGAAAACCGCAGCCCTTCCGTTAAGGGCTGCGGTTAGGCCCAAAACCGCGACCCTTTATTGCACGAAGGGTGCGGTTTTGGGCCCGACCGCGACCCTTAATGGAAGGGCTGCGGTTTTCTACACAACCGCAGCCCTTTTACAACAGCAAATGGCTTTTTTTCCTCTAATGATTGAAGCTTGATATAGGTCTACCAAGTGTTTGGCAGTACGACATGTGCGACCCCAATGCCCAGTCACGCCACATCTGTGGCAAGTGTCTTTTCCTTTGTAGGATGTCTACCTCTGATTTCCAGATGATTGTCTCCAATTTTTATCAGAATTTTTAAAATTATTATTTCTTGGGGAAAATCGGCCTCGGCCACTGTAATTACCACATCCTATCCCACGACCGTTGTAATTACCGTCATCCACTTCTATGTATAGCATTCGCTTCCGGTGGATCAGAGCTTTCTATTGCATTTATTTCATGGGTGGCTGAAGACCCCGTAGGTCTAAGATTATGATTTTTCAGCAAAAGATCATTATTTTGTTCAGCCACAATTAGTAGTACTGAGATTAGCTCAAAGTATTTTTTGAAAGCTCTGAGCCTGTGTTGTTCTGCCAATATTATATTAGTAACGTGGAAAGTGGAGAGCGTTTTATCTATCATTTGCTCTTCTGTGATGGGATGATCACAATATCTCAACAATGACACAATTCTAAGCAATGTTGAATTGTAATCACTTACTGTTTTAAAATCCTGGAACCTCAGATTGAGCCAGTGAAAATGTACCTTTGGGAGGAGCACATTTTTGTGATGCCCATATCTTTTATTTAGGCTATTCCATAGTTCTTTGGGATCCTCTACAAGTAGATATTCAGTTTTTAAACTATGATGTAAATGATGCCTGAGAAGGACTAATGCTTTTGCCTTTTCTTGTTCAGTCGCAATTTTAACTGATGCGGCTGATGTAGTTGCATCCCCTTGTTGGGTTGTCACACATTTAATTGTATGTTCCAGTCCTTGGGCCTTTAAATTCATTTGGGCGTCCACCGTCCATTCTAAAAACATTTGCCCAGATAGATCTAGTATGTTAAATTGTCTTTTCACTAGATCTCCCATATTTTACTACAAACATGTAAATATTTGAAATTAGTAAATGATAATAAATCATATATATTATCTCCCCCTGATTTATATCATTATAATTATACATAAGCAGTACAAACAAAAAAAATACTAAAATAGCGTACAATATTAATGAAACAAAAAAAATAAAAATGCCAAAAATAGAAAAAAAAACAACGAGTGAGAGGAAAAAAAACTTCCTAAAATGCACTTAAAGACAAAAAAATGATATTCATGTGGATTTTTTGTCATTCTTCCAAGGAGATAATTTTTTTTTTGTCTCCTACTTGTGTATTAGGAGATATATCATTAATGTCATGAGAAGGAAAAAGAAACCGGCTATAAGGAATAAGTAGAGCCTTATTTTCCTAAAATCCTCCTCAAAAGAAGAAGATGAAGGTGGAGGACAGTTGTCGTCGGCGTGGAACATGGTGGCCGAAAGGTTGAGGAAGAAGGGAAATTTTTTTTTGCAAGTTTAGAAAAAAAGTTGGAAGAAGATAAGGGGTGTGTGGTGAAAATAGGGATGAGTAATCCGCTTTTATAGAGGGTTATCTCTAACTGTGCAGTTCATCTACAGTTAAAAATATACACTGTAATAAAATTTTAAGATCTCTTTATTGGCAAATATATATTAGAGCAAATTATATGTACTAAATTGGTCTGCATGTTGGTAAAATGATAATATAATATATGTAACTACAAATGCGAAAAAGAGAAGAAGATTAGAGACAATAATATATAATAGTGTTCTGAATGCTTGTATCCTGCATACATATAACACTATTGCACAAATAAGAGATAATAATTTTATCACTTCACTAGGCCGTCCACATAGGCGGCAAGTTCAAAAAATAATAATTAACCCGTCCATATAGGTGGTTTAAGACACTAGTAGAATAATTACTTATTGATGCGGTCATTAAGTGGCCTATTGCAGCTGTTTTGGCCGCGCAGCGATTAAGGGCGTTTTTTACCGCAGCAATAGGCCAAGCTATTGCTAGGGTTCCTGGCCAAAACCACAGCAATATGTTACACCTATTGCTGCGATTCCTAGCCAAAACCGCAGCAATAGGTACTGGTACAGGTAGCATTTTGCCATCAAATTTGAAAGATAAAAATGTTGAAAGAAAATAAAACACAATAAATTCAAAGTAATGATAAAGAACTTTTAGATATACAAAAAATATTCAGCTCATACAAAAGAAAAGATATATAAAGGAAAAATATACAAAAAAAAGTCCAAAAATCAAAAAACCTGACATTATATTAATTCTACAAAAAAAAATCCAATAAAAATAAAACATCACTAGATCTGGATAAATGAATAAAAAAAAGTAAACTACAAAATAAAAAAAAATATAGAAGAATTAAACGGCCAGTTCATGCGCGAGTTCATGCGAACTGTTGAAGAGGACATCACTTGCTTCCACCAAAAAAAAACATTTATAAAAAATCAACCAAAAAAATCAACAAAATTCCACCGTTGAGGCCGCGAACGATTCCAATGGTGGTGCGACGCAAATTTTGACGAAAGGAAATGACATGGAAACTCGCCGGCGAATTTCCACTGGTAGATCAGCAACTGGAGAAGACGAACTCGCCGGTAGATCAGCAACTAGAGAAGATGAACTCGCCGACGAATTTCGACGAAGATGGTGATTTCAAACTCGCCGGCGAGAGGAAATGATGATGATGAAGAGATGCTTCCGCCGCTGAAATCGACATCGAAAGGAAATGATGATGATGCAGTTGCCGCTGAAATCGCCGACGAGAGGAAACGATGATTGGAGCGGATGGGCTTTTGGATTTGAGGGCTTGGGATTTGATTTGGGTTTAGATGGTGTTGTGAGAGGAAGGATGAGTGAGAAAGAGGAAGGATGAGTGAGGAGGGAGAAGAATGAGTTGAAAACGGCACTGAAGCAGGAATGACAAGGAAACCCTAGCTGGGCTTTTTATTATTAATTTTAAAATTCTATTGCTGAGGTTTCTCCTAGGAACCGCAGCAATAGATTAAAATATTATTTTTTAATAATATTTTAATCTATTGTTGCGTCTTACGGGAACCGCAAAGAATAGGTCTGGTCAAACAGTCAATGAAATTTAAAAAAATTTCCCATTGACACATATTGCTGCGGTTTCCAGCCGCAGCAATATGTTTAATTCCGATTTTTCCTTTTTTTCGTGGTTTATTGTTGCGTACGGGTAAAACAGCAGCAATACCACCGCAGCAATAAGCAAAAATTCTACTAGTGAGATAAGCAAAAAAAAATAACGTAAAATAAATGTCCTTGCCCTCCATGAAGGCGGCTTTATTATCAAATTACTTATTTTCTGGGTTAGTGGCATGGTGACGTTTACTACTAGTTCCTTCCTGTTCATCCCTGTTTCTTTTATTACTTGGTGGAGGTTGATTTTCAGTTGGTTATATAGGAGGGTTATTATTGGTGCTGGGAACAGGGGTTTATGGGTTTTCTCCGCTATGGGTATATGTACCGTCGTTAAGGTTAATGGGTCGGGACTGTCTTACAGTTCCCCTCGCTGGGTTGGTAGTGAATGGCACATTGTTTCGCTCTATCCAAAAATAAATACCCGAGACATAGACTTGTGTAAAACAATGTTAATCCCGTTACTTTGTTGATCCATGTTTGGATAGTAAAGGGTTGGGCTTGGAGAAAAAAAATTTAGAACTTGAAACAGAATGGATGTAAAGATTTTAAAGATGCCTTTAATTTTTTCTGTAGCAAACTCGTGCTAATAACATGTTGTGAGAAATATATAATAGAGAGAAGGTACTGATAGAAATATATCAGTAGGATGTATTATACATGAATGAGCAATTCACCTCTAACATATGACAGTATTTATAGGCAAAGATTTTACTGTGTACATTGCCCGGGTTCAACAATTGTGGCGAATTAGGAGAAACTTTCCTAACATGCATCAAATGCATGTCAGATGAAAGTCCATTTCGATGGACTTCACTATCTCAACAGTGGAATTCACAATTCCACTGTTACCTCAACAACTAGGACATTATGGCGTAAATAGGAAAAAGTAGGGTGTCATTTAACAAAGCCCATATAATAATGGATAGATCTTTATTATATATGGAACTCTTGACCTTTTGGTGTTCACCCTCTTTACCCAAAATACTCCTAATAACCAAACAAAATTACTAATTGCGATTTCTCATTTTTTTTTAAGAAAAGGGAAAAAAGGATTCCTACAACTGCAAAGCCGTTACATCTACACTAGTAAAAGCAAAAAAATAGAACAATATACTAGAATGGCTATTAAATTAAAAACTTGCACAAAATCACGTTCACGCGTGCAAAAGATACTAGTTAACTAGAAAGGGAGGTACTATATACGACTGGACATTTCTCCCCTAGTTCCCCTCCTCACGCACTTGGCACTTCCCTTCCCATCCCATCCCATCCCATCCCATCCCAATTCCCATCACATTTTCCAATTTGGATAGCACCCAAAAAAAACAAAAACAATTTGCAATTTGGGGGGTGATAAATAATAATATCAATCTAAGCTTGTTCTCCCTACACATTCACTCTTTCTTTCTTTGCTACCAATTAATCCCATAGTTATATTTGCAGTTGCAGGTATCTTCCTATTTCAATTTGATATTCTTACAATTGGTGTTTTCTATTTCTTATGGCATTCTTGTTAGAGGGTAGGAGGAAGAATTTTCTATCTTATAAGCGAATTGGGTCATAAAAAAATTAATTTCTGCTTCAATTTCAAAGTTTGAAGTATTCATAGCATAAATTTAGTATGGTGGCTCAACTTTGAAGCTCCAATGGAGTAATGGTTTTTCTCGATTTGGGTTCTGGTAAAAGGTTGCTAATTTGCTTTCAGGAAAGATGAAAACTAATATTGCTGCATTTTTGGGTTTTTCTTTTTTCATATTTTGTTGTTTATTTCATTCCATAATATTCTGGTGAAGTTTTTATTAATTTATTTATTTATCAAATGCATTAGAAGTATTAGTAGTATATTGATTTAACTATTTCAAGTAATATCCTGCTCTCTCACTCACCCGCTGCCAACTAAAGATTGGAAATTTGTATATGAAAGCGGTTTGATTTTGTTATTGTTGGATGATTTTGAAGTTTTGAAGGCTAAGAATTAAGCTTGTTTAAGCACTTAAAAACCATAGTTTGATTACAGTTTGATGCCAAAACAAGACCCCTTCCACATATTTAATTTATATTGTTGGGGGTTTCTTAAGGATTACATTCTCCCTGTTTCAGGTGGCAATGAAGGTCAAATGAATGTTGCATATAGTGTATGTTAATCCTGGAGAGGTCTGTGAGCCACATGAAATGTATGTCTGGTATAAATTTGTAATTTGAGGAGAATAGGAGATCTTAGAGCTGAAAGTACTAGTTTCCATGGCTGTGCACGCTGGCTTAGGACGCAGCAATGTTGTCTCTGTATCTTCGGCCTCCTTGTGTCCATGCTCACGGTCTCCGTTGTTCTTCAAACCCCTTGAGCTTTCGTTTACATCGGCCAAATCGAACATTAGATTGACTGGTGTGAGTTCAGATGGTATTTATGGGATTCCAGTGATGATAATGCCTAGGCATCGGACTGCTATGGCTGTGGCAAGAGCTGAACCAGATCGACTTGATGAAGGAGAAGCGAAAGAGGTTGGCATAGTTTGACTTTATTTTTACTGATGCTTTACTGTATGCCTGTGCTGTAATTTATTTTTACTGATGCTTTACTGTATGCCTGTGCTGTCTTTACATAGAGTTATCTCAAACATCTCTAAAGTGATAGAAACTTGACACTTCATCTAGCTTGCTTTATTTCTGCTGTTCCATGAGAATCTGTGCACGATCTTTTCAGTTGTGTTTAATCCTTCAACAACAACAAAAATGTATGGGCGAACAAACGGATGACAAAATGGTCATAAAAGATCGGAAGAACCTACTTATTGCAGTTATTTGTCATTTGTTTTTCTCTACATGTAATTTCAGATTGCTTTTGTCTCTGTGTCTCTCAGTCTGATTTCAAAAGCAATTCTGATATTGTATTTTTAGCTTCAGAATGCAGTCATGCCTTCCTATGTTCGTGCCTTCAATGGTTGTTGGCCAAAATCTAGTGGTTTGAACTAACTGTTGCATTATCTTTTTAGATTGTTGTCACAAATGGATCGTTATCTTGTGGCAGAAAGTCATCCTAAATTGGGATGTTAATGTGGTTGGATTTTAGGTGAGTCGAATTCAAACAGTTTATTAGGAACTAGTGAAAGAAGATAAAATTTGATTAGAAATGTAGAAAATAAGGTGCGACAATCGATTTACTCTCAATTACCATAAGGCTTGGCAAAATATTTTTTTGCTGCCAATTTTTGGCAATGGTCTTTCACTTCACTACTTGTGCCACTTGCATGGAATTGGCAATGTCTTTGCAAAGTGAGGAATTGTAAATTTACTCTTGTAGGACTTCCATCCTGCGTATTTGGAGACAGGAAAATGACTAGGCTTATAGGACATAGTCACTAAATATTTAGGAAGGAAAGGAAATCTGTTCGCAGACCCCCATAACCACTTGAAAACTAAATGAATACTGCGATAGTGCTACTGCCCAAGTTTAATGCAATCCTCCTCCCCCTCTCCAGTTAAAACTTGTTTATCTCTCTCCCCCCACAACCCCCCAAAAAAAATATATGAAAAAGCTTTGAAAGAAGTTAGCAGCCCCTCTGCTATATACGGTAACTGCCTTTCCAAATGTGTATCCCCCTTAGTGTCGCTCTAATAATTTAGTTTCTATAAAATAGAAGAACATGTAGAGAATAAAAGAACACATATCTGAGATGAATGGTGATCAGAGGCATGCTGGGGTTTGTAGAGAGTGGTTATCTGATGACTGGAGGTGAATGTGCGGGGCTTTCTAGTCACTTTATGGCTGTATGATTTGTGCTACATGATGATGGGATTTATTTAACTTCAAATACTCGAATATTTCATTATTGTTTATCAGAAGATGTAGTTTAGCAGTGAACCAGTAGTCTAAAGATTGAGGCCCCTTTGTTTGAAATTTGTGGGCTGAATAGCATGAGTAGATGAAGATTTTGAAGATGAGGTATTGAAAGGGGACTGGGCTAGGTTATATAAGGGGAAAGAGGTTTTTGTTCCATTTTACTCGTTTCTTTCCACGGGGGAGGGAGGGGAGGTTCACAAGAGCTTCAATTATGATATTAATACTCCATATGTTGGTATTATATTAGTCCTTTATGGAGCTACCTTATAGGGTGCCTCTCATAAAGTGACAATTTTTGCTAATTATTTGACGAAGTAATGGTGCCGTAACTTATTCTTCAACCCTAGATGGTAAAAAGCAAAATACAATTTTTAAAAAGTAAAGTTGGTTTTGTGATAGAGTGATTGAAGCAGGGAAATTTATTACGGATAGGATATGTTCTCTTTTCTTTGATTACAGTTCTTGTGTGTTGCTAGTATTGAAAGGGTATGTTGTAGGTAGTCGGCTGCGATTTATTGGAAAAAGAGGACAAGCATGCAGAAGAGCAACGTAAAGCTAGTCAGTTGAAGGACAGAATTATATTTGGACTTGTAATTGGCATTTCAGTAGGTGGCATTATACTCGCAGGAGGATGGGTGTTTACCATTGGTATTGCTGCTGCAGTTTTTATGGCTGCAAGAGAGTACTTTGGATTGGTAAGAAGTGATGGAATTTCTGTGGGAATGACACCGCCGCCTCGATATGTGTCGAGAGTTTGTTCTGTTATCTGTGCTCTTCTGCCTATCTGGACCTTGTAAGATCTGCCATATCATTTGTTTTAAATTTTTTGCATGTGATTAATACTTCAAATGGGTTATTTATGCCAGTTACCAGCCACAGTTTTGGGATATGTGTTCATGAAATAGATGTACCAAGTGAACCATATAAATCACTCAGTGCTTTTATGCTTGTGCCATCTGAGGCAGTGTGCTTGCTCATATACTGGATTTTCTGTATCTGCTTTGTCGAACATTTGGGACACAGAACTTAAGGGGTGTTTGGTTGGGGGGATCCAGGAAAGGAAAAGGGAAATTAGACCCTCAACTCCTTTAGTTGATGTTTGGGTAGCAATTTTGTGTTTCCCTTTCTCCACTTTTGTTTTTAGAATTTCCCCACATCGTTGTATTCGTCATTCTCTACACCCCCCTTGGACTTGAATTTTGCAACTCGGGGTTCACACAGCTCAACCCATCAATACCCTACTTGCACCCACAACTTGACTTTAGCCCAACTCCCAGCCACAACACCACCCCTCCACCGCCAACACAAGAGGTGCACCCCTCCTCAGTCCACCACCACTCACCTTCAAGCTCCTCCAACAATCTGACCCCATTTCTCCACTAACCCACTAACCACCAGCAACCCCAAACCCCACCACAAGCGACGAGCAACCACCTTTCTCACTCCCAGTCCGGCAGTCCCCCACCCTTCTTAAACTACCAAAATCCACACAGCCATCCACGAGAAAGCAAGCTGGAAGAGAAAAAATTTCATATATGATGAGAGAGAAAATAAAACCTTGATATTCAAAATCATATCTGGTGTTTAGGACTGGTGAGAGAGAGAGAGAAGGGGAAAAAAAAACTTCATGATACGAGAATTATAGTGGCTGGAGATGATAGAACTCAAAAAGTATATGGGATGGAGTAGATGGTGCAGATTTATTGAAGATGAAGATAAAGATAAAGAATGTTTCAGGTTTATTTTTATTTTTTATTTTGAGGTGAATGGAGGCTCTCCAATTCATTCTCTTTCTTTATTTAAAAATATTAAACCATATATTAAGGGAAATGGTTTTGATTCCCCACTTAAACCAAACAATTTTATTAAGTTCCCTTTCTTATCTCCTTTCCCCTCATTTCATTCCCTTCTGTGTCCTTTGTGTAAACCAAACGCCCTCTTAGTGTCTTTGTGGAAGCCACTAAAATAGGTTTTCCCTCCTAACATTTCCTCCTAAACATATCCAAACTTAATAAATGGTTGCATTCGAATTCCTAAAAAAAAAAATTACTATTAGCGTGCAGAATTTAATTTTAACCAATCCCCATTGTTTGCATAGTTACATTAAAAATTGAATCTAAATTAAAATTGCCCAAACATTTTCATAATATTCATCAATTGGAAATATTTGGAATCATGGCTCGGGTATTACCTAGCACTGATGAGATTCATGGTGCCCAAATCAGGTATCTAATTTATAGTCATTGCACAATTGTGAACTTTCTTCTAGTTCATTACATATGAGTACTTGTGTCCAACCCATGGATATTTGTATATAAGACTCTTACGGCACTTGAAAGTCTTAGGCACACAGATTTTGCAAAACCTGATTTGTACTACACTTTTGTATATGGCAAGCAAGTATGCTTCTGGTAGGCTGAATTCCTGCAAATGATTGAGTTGAAAGGTAGGTGACTTCATTTTTATTGGGGGAGTGCATCATATTCCACTATTTTATTGATTGATGAGATTCCTATGAAATATGAATACGTTTCCGCAGTCAGTTTCCTGCTCTGCTTGCTTATTAATCTTGTAGGTTGCTGTCTTGTTTCTTGGGGAAACAATATGACGGATGGGAAGGTTGTGATAACTTGCATTTGTTTCCTTTGGTTTTTTGATGGGGTGATATAAATTTATCTTTTCTTTTGTTCATCTTCTCTTCTTTTTGCAGATTTCTTTCTTCTTCTTTTTGTGGGCAGGTGGGCTGGGTGGGGAGGCTAAGGGGTGCATTTAATTGCTTACTTTTATTTTTGTTTCTCTTGTTGCCAGATATGTTGGTCACATTGATATCTCAGTAACATCTGCAGCTTTTATCGTTGCAATAGCATTGCTTGTACAGAGAGGAAATCCTCGCTTTGCGCAGCTTAGCAGTGCCATGTTTGGGTTGTTTTATTGTGGTTATCTACCTTGTTTCTGGGTCAAGCTTCGGTGTGGTTTATCTCTTCCAGCCCTGAACACAAGTACAGTTCTGAACTATATCTTGAAACAGTAGAGTATGTACTATGCGATCCTTTTATAAAAAAAATATATGCTATGCGGTGCATGAACCTGCATATATGCATTTTGTTATTTGAATGAAACTATTACAGTATTTCCTGAGTTAAAATATGATAAAGTTGTTAATACCGTGTACGCTATAAATACTAAACCAAGCTTATGATGGACATCGACGTGTAATGTCAAGCTTTAGGCATTTCCAATTTCCAAGTATCATTTATGTATTGCATTTAAAGCATCCTTATCAAGAATGAATTAGGAAGAATTGAAGGAGGATAGGTGGGAAGTGCTAGAAACTTTGTGCTTTTCCCCTTTCTTCATTGTTCCTCACTTCTTTCTATTGTCCAGTGCAAGGTAACCCTGATCCGTAAATCTGTAATACAGATAATGTACTCTCTCATGTGAAGTTCATACAGTGATTACCCAATATATGCTTATGAGTGGTGATTATTTATTTTGAGAGGCGATGTTGAATTTACTTGTTTAATATTTATATACACTCCAGCTTGATGAAGTATCAGGCTAATATAGTAATGTAAACCAGTTCATAACTCTTTATCAATTGGCAGAAATAGGATATGTCTGGCCTGTTCTTCTTGGTGGCCCAACACATTGGACTGTCGGTCTTGTGGCAACCTTATTAACTGTCAGCTGCATTATTGCCGCGGATACATATGCTTTTCTTGGAGGAAAGGTAAATACTGCTTGCAAAGCTATCAGCTTGTTGCTAATTGTACTTTTTCTTTTTATTGCCGAGGAAGACTATTTTAGTTGAATTTTGTAAAAAAATTGCTTTAGCCACAAATTAAGCCTTGTATAAAAATGGATATGAGGCTCTCATTTT
This sequence comes from Beta lomatogona, assembly GCA_947646795.1. Lineage (NCBI taxonomy): Eukaryota > Viridiplantae > Streptophyta > Magnoliopsida > Caryophyllales > Amaranthaceae > Beta > Beta lomatogona. The sequence continues at coordinate 75,085 of CANSNZ010001052.1, forward strand.
TTCTGTGATTGATTGGTAGATGTTGATGCGTCTTTGTTTCTCAAGATCATCACATCCTCGACAATTGATGTCATATATTTATTCATGCTCGTGTTTTGTCTAATTCTTTAATTTCTTTTGCAGGCATTTGGCCGCACTCCACTAATCATTGTTAGCCCCAAAAAAACGTGGGAAGGGGCTTTGGTGGGGTTGGCTGGCTGCGTAGCTACTGCGGTCATGTTAGCAAAGCTACTTTGCTGGCCAAAATCTTTACTGAGGTAAATCTTCTTGTCTACCCACTCCGCTAAGAATGTGTCAGGATTTAATAATTTGCTTAGCTACCTAATTTTCTTATCATACATCTTCCATTCTTCAAACAGTAGTCAAGACTCAAGAGTAAACTTGTTTCATTCTGGAGGTTACAGTTTCAAATTATGTGAAGTATGAACAGTGTCTCTACTGGAGGTATTATGTCTATGAATCAAATTGCCCTGCTATTGGTGGGAGAGCATCAAGTACTAGGCTGTGATTTTAATATTTATTGCATCGGAATCTTTTTTTTTCTTTTAAATAATTGAGCTCAGATAAATCCAGAGTGTGCATGCTTATTTCTGGCTGACTTCTTATTTCATTTGAGGTTGTAGTTGAAGTTTATTTTTGTGGGCACGGCTTCTGACTGGACTTGTACACAAGTGTTATAGTGGTGGGAGATCCCAGTTAGAATTACCACATTTACTACTAGCTATGATGGTCCTGACCATTTTACCCTACCCCGTATATGACCCAGATATGGAGGTGAATATTGGGTCTGACTCGTAAGGAGAAAGATGGATGCATCAATTGATCAAATATCAGACTTATCTTCTTCTAACTTGAAACAACCTTGCTGCCCATCCATCAATCGCTCTGGCTGACCAAAAACTAAGATCTAGGGTCTGCATTGGAAGACCATATGTATAGGTAGTAAATTCTGAGCAATCAATCAACAAGAAGGAACTGGGACTTTGGGGCTGTTGATCTTTGCTGTTGCAAAGGTGGCAATTCTTTTATGGAGCCAATGGCTGTTGCTGTCCTAGAGGAAGTAGTTTGCACTGTAAAAGGGGGTAGCAAGGTGCTAGAAATGAGTACAACATGTGTAACAAGAACGCAAAGAAAGTAGCTGAGTATATTTTGCTCACAACGGCGTTGGTTCATCATTCAAGATTTTACATTTTTCTAATTACAAAATTTATTTCTGTATTTCTTTTTAAAAGTTTTTTTTTTATAAGATAATCAAATTTGTAATTTCTGAATGTTGTGCCTCCACTTAACCCTGATCGCTTCGGCTTGAAAAAACTATAACTTAAAATCAGTTTCATTCAGTAAAAATCTCAGTTTAATTCAATTAAAATCAGTAATTGAACAGTTATACTCTTCCCCAGACTTGATCTACTAGTTAAAAAGACTGTTAAAAGCTTAGGAATGTTTTTAAGTTCTCACTTTTCCATTCAATTGTCTTTGTTTTAATTAGGATGAATGTATTCCACGTTCACTATATGCTCTTATCGGTACAAAGTAGTCTGATAGGGGTACCTGGTAGGAGTTTCACCTTGTGACCTTAAGGTCAAAGGTCGATCCCTACCAGCTCGAGTTCTTAGGTGTGGGAATTTCCCTTTATCTCCCCCACCTATAAGGGTATGAAAGTTGGATTGAGTTTACTTGTAAGAAGCTCCGGTCTAGTGGGGTTCTTCTCCTTGCCATACTTGAATATGTGTGCGTGTGCGTGTGTGTGTGTATGTGCGTGCATACACTCTTGTTAGTTATTACTTATTGTAGCTGTCAAGCTGTTCTAAATTAATTATACAATTGTAACCATCTGAGGTGTGTTCTAAGATCTCTTCTTCTTTTTATACAGTGCGGTCGCACTAGGGTTCCTGATCTTCTTTGGGTCTCTGTTTGGTGACCTGACAGAGTCGATGATAAAACGTGATGCAGGTGTTAAGGATTCTGGTTCTCTAATACCTGGACATGGTATGGCTTATTTTTTTAGTTACTGTTCTCTTTTTTTTGTTGTGCGGCAAGAGGAGGGGAGATAAAGTAGTTGCTGATTTTTTTTCACCCCGTTGATCTACTCTGGGCCTCTGGCCTCTTTTTAATATCCCAGGTATAAGTAAAGCATCCTATATACACAAAAAATAGGATGCATTATGGAAGTATTTGCGATTGCAAACATTATAAATGATATACTTCTATTACTTTACCTTAATATCCTTGCAATTATTTAATGAATAGTGATACAAAAATTATCAATTTTCTAATTTAGGTTTATGCTTTGTGATTTAACCTGCAGGTGGAATACTAGACAGGGTAGACAGTTACATGTTTACTGGGGCACTCTCGTACTCCTTTGTAAAAACTTTCCTGCCACTCTTTGGTGTTTGATAATAGAGTTTGACGCCCTTATCGCGATCGACACAAAGAATTTCAGTGGAGTAAAGCTTGCAAAGGCAATCTTACAAAAGGAAAGATTTTCGGTACAGACAAACTCCCAAAGGTGAAGCTTACGAAGAAGCAGTCAATTAACTTGCTGTACTTCGCGAAGTAGTCAAGTCCCACACTTACACTTGCCGGTTTTGGTTGTACAGATCTTTTTGCAATGAGCAAAAGTCGACATACTTAGTCTCTTTCTTCTGTATGTATCATAGAGGAATAGCACATTTGGCTAACTATTGAACATGCTGTGTATTGACCAGCCTTGTGCATGTAATCCATATTGGGTTTAGTAGGGGTATCGATGTCATTACACAGAGTGTTAGCGGGAGAAATAGTTAGCGATTCAGCTAGGCTCTATCATAGACGTCCTTTTTATTCGGGGTTAGAATTTTAGAGTAATAACATTATTTTGTTATTTCTGTTAATTTATAGAGTATTCAATCATTTGTATGGTCATAAAAAGGATGGTTGGGATCTTTGTAGATTATCTTAAATCAAGATTATAATATTTTCTTTCTTGCATTAAAAATTTTAAATTGTAAATAGCTGTTTTGGAATTACAGTTGATAATTTGCCATCCATTACACAAAATTCCGAACAATAGTATTAATGGTCGATTGTATAATTTTAGAGGATTGCAGATTTCCATCTAGAATTTTTTGGTGTATGTGTATATATCTTTTGTGTTTTTTTTATGAAAAAAGAATAAATAATAGACACATCATTGTGGTAATATAAGTTCAGCTTCAGAGCGTGGACTATGATTCAATCTCAAGAGTACAACAGTAAAAGTGTAAAAAGAAAAAGAGATTTGTACTTGTATCTTAACCCTAATATCCTATAGAAATTGAATGGTTTGATTCATTTGAGATATAAAGTAAGTTTTGTTATACAAACATAAGTATCGTACAACTTTAACATATTAAAATCAGAAAATGAAAACTAATTGCGCCGTCAAACGGATCCTAAAATTTTAGCTTCATACTTTTGTACGTGAACAACATGACGGTTAGTCTCAAACTAACATAAAGCACAAAATTATGTCAAAAAAGTGCTCTCGGAAAATCGCTCATATTCACCAAAATTTGATAGTACTCTTTTAAGTATACTATACAATTTTTTTTTTTTTTTTTTTTTTTCAACGAATTGTACAAGGGAATCAAGTATGATCATTACAAAGGTAGGGTTCATCATTTGTGAGGATTTCCCTTACCAACCTTCCCTTGACTTTCCTCGTGAAAACGATTGACCTATGCAAAGTTTTGTTTTGACAAAGCTTTAAAAAAAAAAGTTATCAAGACATAGTAGTAGTATTTTATTGCATTCAAGATATAATATATCCACTATAATTTATCCACTGTAATTCAAACTCAGAAGACGTATTGATTACGATTTGCACAGAACAAATTCAGATTCCTACTTTGCTGATAAATCCAAAGTTTCTCTCTTTAGTAATAACTCCTCAAAACAAAACCACCTTCACCTCAACTCAAACTAGAAGTTCAGTTCAATTCTAAGTTTCTTTAATTATTCTTACTACTTCAATGGCAGCTTCTATTTTGAGCAAATTAATGATCTTTTTGTCATTAATTTGCATAATTTCAAATGCCCATTTACAATCTAAAGAAGATGGGTTCATTTCTGTATCAATTTCTGAAAAGGGTCTTGAATTTCTCAAAGATTTATTGACAGAAAAGGCAGTATCTTCTCTCACCCCACTTGAACTTTCCCCAATTGAAAAAACTGTGAGAATTCTTCTTATTGGAAGAGTTAAAATTGTTCTTTCCAATATCATAATTTATCATATTGATGTTCCTTACTCAAATGTTGAAGTGGGTGATGATGAGATTACTATCAGTGCTTCAAAGGCAACTGCTAATTTAAGTATGGATTGGAAGTATACTTACCAAAATTGGTTTGTTGAAGTTTCTGATCAAGGAAAGGCTTCTGTTGAGGTACTAATCAGTAATTGCTCCTTTATATTTTGGCAGTTTTTTAGTTCAATCCATAGAATTTTATGCATTCTCAAGAGTATATATGTTTTAGATTACAAGAGTTTTTTTTTATTTGACTCAGTCCTGAAAAATACTATGTTACTTCGATTTACCTCAAGTACCCGTGTCGGATGCCATGGGTATAGATAGTTTAATTCATTGTAAAGCTGAGTCGGACACTTGAACACGTAGCTGTGTCCGGCCAAGTACCGGAGTCCCAGTAACATAGATGGGATATGTCTTTACAGTGTGTTTGGTAGGGAGGAATTGGATGGGAAAAGGAAATCGGAAGAAAAAAAATCCCTATGTTTGGTAAAAAAAAAAAAATTAAAGGGATTCAATTGGAAAGGAAAGGAAGTGAGAGGAAAGAAAACCTAATAAATCTCCCATTTTCCTTCCTCTCAAAATTAGAAGAATTTGGGAGGAAAGAGATAATTAATTAAATTTCTTCCTATTAACCAAACATTAGAAAGTCCAAAAGCTTGAATCTTAATTTGTAGGATTACATAACATTAATATTATCCTAGAAATTAAGTACAACTCAAGCCCCATCTATAATTTCCTTTCTAGGAAGGAGTTGTGGAGTTGGCAATTGATGTATTACGACAAACTCCAAGAGCATGCATGAATGTTTGTCGAAACGGCATTGTATGGATTAGTGAAGAGCAATTGATTTAGCTGGATTACATGTCTATGAGGCGGAGGAAGGGTTGGTTTAGTAGAAGCCATGTTCAGGTTTGCTATATTAGGAAAAAAGACAGAACAATTATCATTTCTTACTTGCCTCTGTTAGTTGTTGCTATTTACTAAAATATATCGAATTTCCATTGACAGACTCCTTAGGAGAGTTGTAAACTTCTGAAAATATACTCTCTTATCATGCCTCATGAAAAGAACTGATGTATGATTCCTGTCCAAAAGGTTGAAGATATGGAAGTGGGCATGAAGGTAAGCTTGAAGAACCAAGGTGGTGCTCTTAAGTTGTCCCTCGAGGACAGTAAATGTGAAGTAGAAGACGTTGATATAAAGATTGATGGTGGAGCATCATGGCTCTATCAAGGGTATGGTTTTAAAAGATTTAATTTTGTGCAAGCCATTTTAGCTTCCTGTAGACCTAAATTCAGTTGATTTTGTCATTTTTCACTTTTGGTCATAAGCTATCGCTTTTCAAATAAGATGTTTTTACAGATTTGTAGCCTAAAAATTATTAAGCTTGTTGCAGATTGCTTTTTACTAGTTTGCAAGTAATTCTTAACTGGCAGGGTGGTGGATGCCTTCAGTGACCATATTGAATCTGCAGTTGAAAATGCTATTTTAAAGAAACTTACGGAGGGGATCTCGAAGATTGGTTCATTGTTGCAATCTCTTCCTACAGAAATTAAAGTGGATGATACTTCTGCATTGAATGTTACCTTTGTTAGTGATCCCATCTTTAGCGATTCAGTTGGTTTCATTATAAATGGATTATTTGTTCCAATGAATGGAGGTTTGACCACTCCATATCGGCACCAAATATCACAAACTTCAGTTCCGTGCTACACTCCTGCTAGGATGATAGCAATGTCATTGCATGAAGATGTATTCAACTCTGCATCTTTAGTTTATTTCAATGTAAGTATTTTGGCTTAATTATTAATAATTTTCTCCTGCTCATCAGTAATCTTTTTTTCTGGCTCCTAGCGTCCTATTGTTGGTTTAATCTTGATACCCTGTTCTTGGTAATGCATGGCACATGCTGTTCTTCTTAACCTTGCCCTCAGTCAGCTGAAGGAATGAAAATACCCAGAGAAAAAAAAAAAATACCAGTTGTAAATTTAGGTCTCCAAAATAATGTTCATCAATAATCTTGACCATTTGTCCTACTTTCCTGCCGTGCATACAGCTTACCTCGAATTTAGCTACTGCCATCACTAATTAATTTGCATACAAAACCATGAATGAAAGGTGTATCGAGTCAAGTACTTTATTGAGCAACTACTCATATCCTCCATGTTTATTGAACTCATCTGGAAGGCAAAGCAATATAAGATGTCAACTTCCAAGTAAAGTTAGTGTATATATAATCTTATTACGACTTATTTCAGGAAAAATAAGTTCAAATAAATTAAGATAAGTTTAGGTTAGCAGAAATAAGTCAAAATTAGTTAGTTAGAACACACACAAAGATTTAATCACCATTAGCTATGGAGAAATATGGTCAAGCTTTAATGTTGCGGAGTTCTCTCTGTCATAAACCAACTTGCTCTACTCCCTTGCATCATGGCATATAGGGCAGAAATTAACTTCTTCGTTCTGTAGTTAGGCAGGGCTTATGCAGTGGAGAGTTGACAGGATTCCGGATCAGTCTCTCCTGAATACGACTGAGTGGAAAGAAGTTGTACCCCAACTTTACGATCACTTTCCTAATGCTGCAATGGTTTTGGACATATTGGTGACTTCTCCTCCATTTGTGCATATTTTTGATGGTGAAATGGAAGCAACTATCAATACAGATGTAACAATTGATGTTGTGAGTGATGCGGAAGTGATACCAGTTGCTTGCGGATCTGTGGTAAGTCTTTAGAGTCAACTTGGTGCCTGAGAATATCAACTTTTTTTTATTATTATTAAGTGCCAACGAAGAAATGAATTAAGGATTCTTCCAAGGAGCGTCCCGTATTTCGCTGATATGATGCTAATACAGGGACACCCCATATATAAGCTCAATATTGAAATAGTTATGCTGCTTCTATACACTACTTGTCCCTCCACCCTTAACTAGGTTATAACCTACCTTGAATTCTTTATATCTGAATTTGAAAGTTAGGCATGATCCTTATAAAACATATTTCATGGGCTCATTTGTTATTTGTTAATGCAGGTGATCAGTGCTTCAGGTTCTGTTGATATCGCGGGGAATAACCTGACTGGTGGCATTGAACTGGATAAGTTTAATTTATCAGTTAAATGGAGTAAAATTGGTGATCTGCAAATTGATGATATTAAGGTAATGATTTTTGCTCCAATTGCTTGCATGTGATAGTGATGATAATTAGTGAATGAGTTATGCAAGTCAAAGGAGGAAACAAAATATGTTTCTTTTTTATTTTTTGTAAAATGATGGCAAAATAATATGATTCTTGGTGAGAAGTTCCGGTTCACCAGTCTCCACCTTGGCAATGACATTGCGCTAATATAATGCTACGTCATGGCTTGACAATCTCTTTTCACATGTTTACTTATCATTCGGAAAAGAAATGGAGCAATCAATCATCTAACCCTGAACCTCTAAGTTCCTATAAAGTGATTTAACCACCAAGTCAATTGACGAAATGATAAAATCTGATGTAAATCATTATATACAGACTCAAAAGAACAAAAGAAAAGTAAGAATCTTGACATGATTACCCTTATAATTAGCTCTCCACCTATTTGTTAACCTTCCATTTTTTCATTATTACTGTCGTCTTTATAATATTGTGCCAACCTCTAATCTTTCATCTATTGAAAGCTAATCAAAGCGTATATTTTTCTTCAACTCTTATGTCTTTCTTACTTCTTGACATGACTAACATGCCGTGCATTAGTCATGAAATTAATAGAGGATTGACACCAAATTTTAATCTGCCACTGACTTCTTTTGTGTCTAAGGAACTAATCACATCATTTATATCATCTTGTTATGATTATGGGTGAAACTTTGCAGCCAGTAATTTCAGAGGTTCTAGATGATGTCCTGTTGCCGCGGTTGAATCAATTACTCGGACAAGGATTTCCTTTGCCCTTGATTCATGGCTTCACCGTTGAAGATGCTGAGATTGTCTACTCTGATTCTGTAATTACTGTTTGCAGCGATGTGGCATTTGCTGAAGATAATAAGCTTCCAGCAAAATATAGCATTAGTGACATTTTCCCTTTCCGTTTGTTCATGTAATCATGTAAACTGCACTTCGGTATCCATTGTGGTGCTGTATGTACTGTAACATTTTGCATCTGTATCTGCCTTTCTGAAGGAATAAACATGAGGGTGAACTCCTTGGAATGAAGTTGTGGTGTTGGAGCTAGGCCTTGGAGCTCACCCAACTTTTAGGTAAAATGGACTTGCAAAAGTATTATAAATTATCGCTAAAGGGGTACAGTCACTACTATAAATTATCGCTAAAGGCGTAGTCACTATAAATTATCGCTTGGAACTATCACTTCGCTCTAAGATAAATTATACTTCATACGTTATGAAACAGGTGAAACACTACTTTAAAAATCTCTCATATAAAATAGAGAAGTGTTTTACTTATTTCAAAACGGAGGAAGTAGTAAGTCCATACAATATTTTGCATTGGAGTTTGTCTTGATACTCTTATTTTAGCAAGGAATGACATGAATAATGTCTAAATCTCTCTAATAGAAAAATTTTAATGCTCCTAGGTAATATAACACCTCCATTTTATTTCCTCAATGTATGGAGGGATTTGTATAAGATAAAGTGAAAAATTGTTAGAAAATACATTCCACATACTCCCTCCGTCTCAATTTAGTTGCTACATTTTGCCATCAATTTAGTTGCTACATTTGCAAAATATACTCCTAAACCATCTACCCATTAAATTAAGCCAACAATCCCCCACCTAACCTCATTTAATACCCACCCTCCCCCTTTAACCCTCCCCAACCGCTCTTTTAATGACTCCCTCCAAAACCCTAATGCCCCTTTCACCTCATATCTCTCTCTTTCTCTCTCTTTCTGACGCTCAGTTTCCTCTGACTCTTACTTTCCTCTCTCTTCTTCTTCTTCAAACCCTCAGATCTAGGGTTTGTAAGTTCAAATTTCACAAAAAAAAACGTAGATTAATAATCTACGCCTTCCTGCGATAATTCTGAAACCAATTTTATTGTGTTTTGATTGAGTCCAAATTTTGAGTCCCCTGTATTTTGAGGGTTTCTATGGACGATTTAACTCCAAACTCGAAGACACGTCTCTTTTCTTTGCTTGATGAGTTTGATGCTGAGGCAAAAACGGCTAGGGTTTCAAAAAAGGAGGTTGAAATTAGGAATTTTTGTTGGTCTTGCGGTGCTCCTTCAAAGAAACCACCAGATCTTGACTTTGGTGGTCTAAAAACGCAAAAAAAAAAGTGCAAAAAATTGAAGATCCCCCACCAGAAGGCTTCGATTCATGGCGATCTTACCTAGTGTGGTATAAAAACCATCAAGAAATGGTTTTTGAACGTCCCCTAAATTATTTCGCAGAAGATCTGTCCACTCATTAACTTTATTCTCTGTTTTATTTTAATTTTTGTTTTTTTTTTTTTTGAATGAACTACTTGTGGGATTGTGTTTGGAAGCATGATTTTGTTTGCGTTTTAGGTTGCATGTTTAGGGTTATGATTTCAGTTAATTATTTTTGGTTCATTTAAGTTGATTTGAGGAGATTTCGCTTGATTTAAGTTGTATATGGATGAATGAAGTTGCTTATACTAGATTTATGCATATTTCACATGATTTTCGTTGATTTTAGTTGCCTTTGGCTGATTTTAGTTGATTTAACGTATATTTTGGTTTATTTCATTTGATTTATGGAGATTTTGTTGATTTAAGTTGACTGATGGTTCAATATTGGTGGATCTGAGTATATTTTTTTGCTTTTATGTTATTTCAGTGATTTAGGTTGATGTTAGTTCAACTGAGGTTACTTTAAGGGTTCGGATCTTGGTTCATGTTAACTGATTTTGTTGATTTAAGTGCACTGAGGGTTCAGTATTGCTATTGCACGAAAATTCATTAATTTCAATTGATTTCAGTTGGTTTAAGTTGATTTAGGGTTGCTTTAAGTTTTATTTAGTTCCATTGTGGTGACTTATAGGGTTTGGATGTTTGTTCAATTGTGATTTGATGTTGCTTTGAGGTGGTTTAAGTTGAATTAAGTTGGTTTAAGTTGGTTTAAGTTGGTTTATGTTCAATTTATTTCATGTAGCAGCATGTTTATCATGTTTCAAGCCCTGTTTCTCGACTGAACTGAACAAACTGTGTTGCACAATTTGATCAATTCAGTCGGGAAGTAGAGGCTTGAGTGATATAATTTGGTTTTATTGTGTTGACATTGTGTTGCCTATGTTGTATACTTGGTTTTATGCAAGTTTGGTTGTTTTTGCCTCTGTACTCTAAGGGTTTTATGCATCTTTGCCTGTGTTTGCCTATGGTTGCCTGTGTTTGCCTATGTTGTATACTTGGTTTTATGCAAGTTTGGTTGTTTTGCCTCTGTTTGCCTCTGTACTCTAAGGATTTTATGCATCTTTGCCTGTGTTTGCCTGTGTTTGCCTCTGTTTGCCTCTGTTTGCCTCTGTACTCTGAGGGTTTTATGCAACTTTGCATGTGTTTGCCTCTGTACTCTGAGGGTTTTATGCATCTTACCCTGTGTTTGCCTCTGTTTGCCTCTGTACTCTGAGGGTTTTATGCATCTTTGCCTGTGTTTGCCTCTGTTTGCCTCTGTTTGTGTGTGTTTTGGTGTGATCCTCAAGGATGATATGGGATGAAACATCCTTTTGTACTCCATTTTGCAATTAATTAGTGGTAGATTGAATAGGATTGTAGTATGAATTACTGATGAGGCATGTGAATGTTATTTGTGGTGTTATATAGGTAGGGGTGTTAACAATAATCCGATCCGGTCGATCCGATCCGCGATCCGGTCGATCCGATCCGAAATTTAGGATATCCGGTCCGAATTTTTGAATTTCGGATTTTTCGGATCGGATATCCGAAAAAATTCGGATCGGATACGGATCGGGAAAATCTTTATTTCGGATATCCGAAATATCCGAATTTTTTAAATAATTTTTTTTCTATAGAAAATTTTGTACCTTTGTAAATTAAACTTAAGGAAAACATTGACAGACTGTAAGGTTTTAAACCCCATCAGCTGAGCAGCAGTCGAAACATTTACCGTAGGGCACTCCACTCCCCGCCGCACTCCACTCTGTGTCCTGTGACCCGCTGCACAACCTTCGACTCTTCGCACCAGTCTACAAGAGTTGACCTATAGTGCATCAGATAACCAAAAGAATGGCCATGAATCACTGCTCGCAATTCGCATGCGTGGTTTTCTTTCTCTCTCATCCTCACTACACTAGTACACTCATGTGCCATTAACATACATCATACATACATACCACCATCTTTCTACCTGTTGGTCATTCTTTGTTTTCTACTGCAATTTATAATGGGTGGAAATACATGTGTGCATTAACACTGCAAGTTCTCTCTCATCCTCACCATACTGCAAGTTTCTTTTGTTTTTTTCTATATTAAAGAATGATAGTTCAATTCTATGAAAAGGAAAGGGGAAATAAAATGGAGAAATGACATGGTGGGGATATTCCAAATATGCGAAAAGGGAATTCACAGGATGATAGTTAACTTGGTTAAATTTAGAAGGACACAAAATCAAAGAAAAATGGATCGGATTATCCGATTATCTATCCGAAAAATTTCGGATCGGATACGGGTCACATTTTTCTTGATCCGAACTTTTCGGATATCCGAAATTTCGGATCGGATCGGATATCCGAAATGAATTGAAATCTGTTTACATGAGAGGAATATTGTACTCCTCAATGATGAATGAGGTCTGTTGATTTATATCTTGGCCATTATGCCTTTTAACACCATATACCTCATATTGCCACCAGTTATTTGTGCTCTTCTTTTCAATTCTCCATCTTGTTTTAATGCATGTGTTGAGTTATATGGATGAGTGGGGACTCCCTGAGAGGTATGTTATTCATGCCAAACTTGTTCAAACTGATTTTCATTTTCTCTTAAATGTGAGTGAAAAAAAAAATGAAATCTGATTGAATATATCTTGCAACAATATATCGTGTGCATGTTTAATTTGATTTTCTCTTTTTTTTCACTCATTTGTTTGATTCAATGAATCTCTGTTTTAACTTGTTGTATTCATTTTAATCATGCCTAACTTGTTCTCTGTTTTAACTTGTTCTCTGTATGAACTTGTTGTATTCATGTTAATCATGCCTTACTTGCTCTCTTTGTGTACTTGTTCTCTGTTTTACCTTGTTGTATTTATGTTAATCATGCCTAACTTGTTCTCTGTTTTATCTTGTTCTCTGTATGAACTTGTTGTATTCATGTTACTCATGCCTAACTTGCTCTCTTTGTGTACTTGTTCTCTGTTTTACCTTGTTGTATTCATGTTAATCATGCCTAACTTGTTCTTTATTTTAACTTGTTCTCTGTATGAACTTGTTGTATTCATGTTACTCATGCCTAACTTGCTCTCTTTTTGTACTTGTTCTCTGTTTTACCTTGTTGTATTCATGTTAATCGTGCCTAACTTGTTCTCTGTTTTAACTTGTTCTCTGTATGAACTTGTTGTATTCATGTTACCCATGCCTAACTTGCTCTCTTTTTGTACTTGTTCTCTGTTTTACCTTGTTGTATTCATGTTAATCATGCCTAACTGGTTCTCTGTTCATGCTAAATGTTATTCATGCAATGTCCCAAAATGTTTTCATATTATAAATGCAAAGCTTAAATACAAAATGTTTTCATATACATATACAAAATGTTTAACCAACCTATATGTGGTGTCTTTTAATTACAAAAAGTTTACTTGATCTTGCACTCTAATGCCCAAAAAATTGGCCTTAAACTGCCCAATGTTTGCTGATTGTGTTTCATATAATTCCAATACCATCATCTGAATCTGATTCCCCACTAGTTGCATAGTTTTGTTCTTCATGCTCATCTTCTAAATGATCTTCCTCTGCCCATTGTTTGCTCTCATGTACAAGTTGTGGAGTGAGTGTAATGGAAATTGGTAACTCACCTCTCCTTTTCTAGTGCTTGCTTCCCCATATGGGGTATGTGATACTTGTTGTTACCCTTCACTATTAGAGTCTCCTTCATGTATTGTTGTAGACTCAACCATATGTGATTGCATAGCTTAGGATCATACTTCTCATAGGCTCTCTTGACTGCCTTCACCAAGTGCTTTACACTTCTAGGTGCAATTTTGTCTTTTAATGTTTGAATTGCATTAAAAAAACCAAGATCCAACACATTCATGTCAGGAGATTGTGCTGGTTGATTGATTAGTCTTATGTCAAACCCTTCTTTTCTTGCTTCTAAGTTGAATTGAGCATTATCACTTGCTATGTGTGGCCTTGCATTGTCTTGGATAATCCAGATTTGCTTGCATCCATCCTCTGGCCACTTCTCTCTTATGGCTGGCAATATGTGGTTTATTAGCTTTTCTCTAATAACCTCTTTTGTGATGCTAAGTAGAGGTTTGGTTTTAACAACCCTTGCATCTCTGTTATGACTCCACCTCTTTGCTGCCACCTCTTCTATGAATGGGAAAATGCCTATCTTCGACCACCCCATTTACTGTAATAATGGGCCTTGCAAGTGCACCTATGAACATGATCTTGATTATGAATCTTTTGCTTTTGCATCTTCTATAAGGCTCTGTTTCACCTGTGGCTAGGTAGTACCTCTAAGATATTTTGCTCATACAAAACCATTTTTCATCCACATGAACCACATTGTACATGTTGCTGAATTTTGGTATTGTTTGAATAGTGTTAGGTATGATGGAATCCAAACACCACAATACCCTAGCAACCTTGTGTTTGGATAGTGCTGGGGTCATATGAGGTTTTATGGCATTAATGTGTTTCTTAATTACACCCCTTTTCACCAACCTGTGCAAGGTAGACTTGTGCATACCTAATGATGTTGTTGTTGCTCTTATACTTGTCCTCTTCCTTAGTGGAATTGACATTAGTTGTTGAGGATCCAACTGAATTCTTTTTCTTCCACAACTGCCTCCTCTTTTGTGACTGATCTCTATGTTTGCATTACTTTGGAGTTGTTGTGATACATTCTTCCATATTCTAGCAACTGTCCACCTTGAAGTCTTAAAATCAATTGAAATTTTCTTGAGAGCTCCATGAGGTAATTTTGTACTCCCCATAATCATTTCTTTGTACCACTTGTTGTAGCCTGTTTGCAACATGAGCTCTGCCATGATTGTCCAATACATGGCTCTTCCTCTTTGAATGTAACACTTCTTGTGGATATTGTTGTTGTTGTTCATCATCTGTTTCACTATCTGTCCACTCATATTCAGTGACTTGGACAACTGAGTCATCATCCAACCATTCAGCAACTAACTCCTCATTTGCATTTACTTGTTCTATTTAAGTGAAGAAGTCATCTTGTTCTTGTGGAGATGCATCTGTTGGTGGTCTGTTGAGATCAAAGACCTCTCGTTGTGGTTCTGGTTCTTGTTCTGCTTCTGGCAGTGGATCATTAAGGTCATTTGTTGGCTTATTTTGGGGTATGGGTTGAGTTGATGTGGATGGTGTTGAGGTTTTATCAGTAGAACTTTCTAGGGGGGCCATAGCTAAGCTATGGATGCCAGACATGTTCAAGCTGAGAATGCTTCAACACTTTCCTCAAGTGAAGCAAAAAAAAAATATAGTTGGCACTACAAATCACTCAATGATGATTTTTCCGAGAGTGAATCTACCCCAAACCCCCCCTCAAATTGCCGATGCTTGGTTGATTTGTTTGATGATCTTGGTGGTGAAATGCTCAAAGATGAAGATACACTCCTCTCAAAGATGAAGATACACTCCTTAGAAATTTTTTGGGGGCAATTGACTATACCCCTCTATATATAGTCCCCTTTTAGTTTATATTATTTTCAGATTTTTTAGTGGGAAATTTGAATTCCCCTTTGAATTTCAAGTTTTGGTGTTTCAATTTTATTTTGGGTGAAATGTTAACCCATGTTCATTATAAACTGCTCTGAAATTTTGGAGGGGAAAAATTCGTTCCTTGGTTGTTTATTTAGACCCTGTTGTAACTGCTGTTTGAATAAAATATGTTCTGATTTTTTTGGAGGGAAATAAGTCTGCCAACTTCCCTCTACAATTTCCGCCAACTTTACTTGTGTGGGCCAGCTCACTTTTGAATGCCTTTTAATCCAACTTTTCCCCAAGTAATTAGCCCCCTTAATATTGCCTCTGCACAGTGGGCCACCACCATTTCCTTGGTCTTTGTGATAAAGCAAATGTAGCAACTAAATTGGGACGGATGGAGTAGTAATTAGAGCTCCTAGATATCAACTTGAGCTAGAATTTCATCTAACACTGAAGTTTCCCTCACTTGGTTTCTTGTAACTAACGGGCTTATGCTCCATTTCTCGTTCATCACCATTGATATTTGCCGTAGGTCTAAGAGAATAAGAAGTAAAAGAGCTTTGAAGACAGAAATTAGAGTCACCAATTATTTATAACCAACATACAACTCAACCACATAATCAAGTTTCATTGCAAAAGCCCTCCTTATTCTCAAATAAGAAGAAAGAAGCAAAGTAGGTGAATTGAGAGAAGGACAAAAGAAAAAGTACAAAGAATGGAGAAAAAAATTTATATCATATCTTGGTCAATGTTTACAAAGTAAATTAAAGGGAAAAATCCAACACGAGGTAATGTCTTATCTTCGTTTCAATTTACTTGCAACACTATAATTTTTACGTTTCTCAGTGCAAACTATAACTATTGAAATCTTCTACTTCCTCCGTTCCAAATTAAATGCAACAGTTTCCATAAACGGTAATTTCAAATTAAATGCAACATTTTACTTCTTTCTATTCTTGGTAAAGTTTTTAAGTGGGAAATTACGAATATACCCTTACTAAAACTAATTAAGCCTTATTTAAGTACACTAATTATTGTGGTCCCACTTTCTTTCTTCATATTAAGTTAGTCACATGACCTTACTTTTTTCTTAATCTCACCTTAAGAAATTTTGCCTAGGAGAATGTGTCATCCAAATTGTTGCATTTAATTTGGAACGGATGATGTATTACCTATAAGAGCACCCAAAATGGTGAAGTTGGTTCACCTTCCTTCATCTTTCTATCTCCTATCCTCCTTTTTACACCTCACATTCTACTAACTTCACCTCAACCCTTTCCTTAACCTTCCCTTTTTCCCACCGGTGAGGGTGGTTCACCTAGTTCTCTCTCCTACTTTAACTATACCCCACCATATACTCTCTTTCCTATCCAATTTATTTATTTTCATATTCTACACTTTTCCCTACCTGCGCCAAGTAGCACTTTCTCAATGGTTGAGATTCAAGAACCAACTAAGGGTTGGGGGTAGCAATCAGTACCCACCCCTTCTTCCTCATACATTCCTCAACTCCCGACAATGATGAGGGTAAGCTCAAGTATGGTCTTTTCCTCTTGCCCTAATTTAAGACCAACCATGGTGGGAGCTATAAGGAAAAATTATTAGAAGTTATATTTTGAAATGTGAAAGTATAATCGAAAAAAAATCTAATAAGATCTCACGCGACTATATTTAACCTTTTATATTAATTATACTAGACAGTCAAAAGAAAATGTATGAATAGTGTAAAAGTCTATTTGTTGCAATACTTGCAAATAATTCAAAGCTTGCACCTGTAAAGAACTCAAACGCAACAACAATGATTCAAATCCTAGAAAAGGTGGTTTTTCGTAAAAGTAAATTATATAAGGTGAATTATGACTATGAAAGATTCAAAGAACAAAGATGAAAAAATGTGTCTATCCTTTGATGGTCAATGTGGCAAAAATAAGGCAAAAGTCGGAATTTGGCATAGAGTACTATCTCTTTTTTTAAAATGAAACATCAATGATAGTTTTTTTTTTTTGAGGGGAAATGCATATCATGTTACTCCATTGATAAAGAATTCATCAGTACATAGGGAGCCACTTTCATAGGAGAACGGTTCTCCCACACCTGTTCAATGATAGTTCAGCACCACTTTTTTTGTACAAAGCAATTTTTGGCAATAAGTTATTTTTATAAGCTCTTTTTTATTAAATAAGGGCATGTTCGTTATCGTTTTTGTTTTCAGTTTTCTAGAAAACAGAAAACCAGAAAAAGTGGTTTTCACTTTTTAGTTGTCAGTTTTCAAAATCATCATGTTTTTAAGTTTGACTTTTTTTTTTCTCTTATAAGATATACATCATATGACTTTTAAATACAAAAAACTAAAAACCACAGTGATATCGAACGAAAGTAACCGTTTTGCTTCAAATGGTTTCTTGACAATTATTGAAATCTGAATCAAGGTTGAAATTCAAAAGGCTATTTAAAACTAAAAATTGCTAAACTGAACATATCAAATGTTTGGCAAAATTAGTTTTTAAACTGGCTGAAATGTATAGAGAATAAAATAAGTATTTTGAGTATGATAATTGTAAACAAAAGAAACTATATACGATGAGTTAGCTATAATTATTACAAAAAGCCAATTAAAGTAAGTTGAGATTTGAAATTTTAAGAATCATCTATTTTTAACTACTAAGATTTGATAAGCCACTAAAATTTATCTTATCAAGTACTTTTAGAAAGACTCACAGTATTATATAGGATTTTTCTAACCTATGCCACAATGCATGGGCTAAGAGTATAAAAAATTATATATAAGATATCATTATACACGAGATTTTCATTTCAAAATCCAATCAAACTAAAAAAATCATACATAATTATCTTCATCTGGAGTATCTATCCTTATTTATTATCCCCAAATAAAATCTTGTTGTATTTTTTTTTTAATGAAATCTTGAATTTCCTAACCTTACCTTGTGGCATAGGTGATGTTATGGTTTTATATTGAGTTTTTCCCCCTACTTATAAGCTAAAAAGGATGTCAATGGTGCTCTTATGAGTCATTTTGTGCTAACTTTCTCCATCTAGTTGTGGTTTTCTGTTCTGTGTCAAATTGCAGGTTTTAGGGAGTTATCTCCCTATTTTCTACTATTATTTGATCATACGCTGGACTGGAGAGGTTTTATGCGGAGTTTCAAAGTCCCGAGGATACTTTCCGGGACCCTTGAGCAAAGAAGAATTGAAGACTTGGCGTTTAAAGCCAAGAAGGATGTAATGGACCTGAGCCCGATTGGATCGGGCTGCACACGCCCGATCGGGCGCTGGCAAGGGAGATAACCAGTTGTTGTTGCGGGCCCGATCGGGAGCTATCACCCGGTCGTTAGTTCGTTGAGAAGCCCGATCGGGCGGTTCGGCCCGATTTCATCGGGCGTGCTTGAGTGATGGTTTGGACATATGTTGAGAACTGGTGGGCCGCCCGATTGCATCGGGCGGTGTCGTTTTTTGAGCTCTGCTGCTGCAATGAGCCCGATTCCATCGGGCGTAGTCGGCCCGATCAGGCGACTTATCAGACACGCACTTTTAATGATTTTCGGGCTATTTTTAGAGTACTTTTCCTAGTTGTTTTAGGATTAGTATAAATAGCAAAATCATAATATTACTATTCATCTTTGTTTTAGTCCTTATTTTCTCATAGTTTCAAGAACCCTAGTTTTACTACTTTTCATTGTGGATTCAAGATCAAACCTTTGGATTATTTGCAAGTTCAATATAGTTCTTCAGTTTGGTAATCTTCTTTATTGCTTTCTCTATTATTGATTAGATTAATTTCTTAGTTATTTGCAATCGTTCAAAGTATGAATTTTTACATGGAATTTGTTATTTTTTTCTCAAGCATGAGTGAGTAGTTTTATTTCTAGGATTGTGGGGATCTATGTATGCAATGAGGGATTGATAGATTAGTATAATTACCCTTTATTTCAATTGTTTCCTGTGATTGAATCGTTCATGCTAGATTTATGAATTAGGCCTGATTTATATTTCTATTATCGCAATATTGAATATGCTTCGAGAGGAGAGATTTCGTATAGGCTTTCAATCATTAGGCATAGTGATCCTTGACCATGCGAGAGCGGCTAGGTGATCTTTGAGGGAGGTAATGTTCGAGAGAAATTACATGTGCCCTAGATAAATTGACTTATTGGGTGGTTATTATTCGTCTCTGATTTCCCAAATTGTATGCATAGTGATCCATAGTCCTAGTTCTTTATTAATTGATTCTTACCTTCGTATTTAGTTCTGTCATTTGCTTAGTTTAGTCACACACCCATTTTCATCTGATTTAGTTAGTATAATATTAGAATTCAGATACAATAATATAACTTTCTCCTTGTGGATTCGATCCTGACTTCCCTGACTACTTGTTAGTGGACCTTAGGTTATTTTTGATAAGGTAATACGGCTTTACCTTGTCAATAGGCTAGAAAAATCCTATTATGTAAGAGGTCTCGAATCCATGACTTCTTATTTTATATTGTCATGATCATATTTATTATTAGATTGACTTCGGCTAGTGATAAAATGTTGACTCCCAAAATATACATTACTTTTATCTTATTATTTACTCGGAACATTGTACGAACCCAACAACTAGTTTTTAAATTTTCAATATTCAAATCCATTTCATATCCGATTCGTGATTTTCAATATTCAAATCCGCGAGAGGTGGTAGCTTAGTGGAGTACCATCCCGAATTCCAGGGCATTGCCCAGGGTTCGAATCCTCATCCCAATAATGTTGGGGATTTCACTTATGGTAGCAGTGGGCTTTTAGGCTTATTGTGTTATGAACTGTTTAGCCTTATACCCAATCTTTGACCTAGTGTGCCCTGCATACTAGTAGCCTAGCAGGGTTTGATATTCGGACCAATTATATTTCCTAATAAAAAAATTTCAAATCCGTTTCATATCCGATTCGTGTTTCCGTGCAACATGGAGACCAACATAAACCATCCCCAAAAGACTAGATGGGCTTTCAAAGTTGGCATAACATAACGGACCAAAAACATAAAGAATAAAAATTTAAAAGCCATCATCCACGAAAGACGAAAAAAAGAAGGGGTAAAAAAAATCGGAGAAAATAAGAGAAAACCAAAAAGAGCTTGGGTTTCTCTCTCCAATGGAAATTGACAGTGCTGATATGACGATGGTGAAGAGGAGGAAGACGGAGGTAAAGAGGAGAGAGAATGAAGAAGATGAGATGAAAAGAGTTGCGGAAATTGTGCTAGTTTTGTCTGCCATGGGAAAGATGAGAGCTGGAAGAGATCCGACTGCCGCGGAGAAGACGATGATGGCGGAAGCGAGGGCAAAAGTTGTGGCGTTGTGCGAAGAATTGGCACCGAAAGATATACTTCCGACGGAATCTTTTGATGTTGTGATTGAAGATTTAGGGCTTAATCGTTTGAAGGATCGTGTAGGGTTTCTACCTCTCAAGAATTCGATTTCGGAGAAGATTGCTCTCGCTAAACGTCAGGTTAATTTTTTATGTTTGTTTGAAATCAGTTTTATTGGTTTAGTTTTTAGTTTTTAGAGATTTAGTTGAGTTTGCCGTTGAATTTGTGTGTTAATTGTTGTTTTTTATGCTTAATTTGAGTTTGGAGGTTTCTACTTACGTTGTTGATCAATGCAAGTGATTATGATTCGTTGTTTTAGAAAATTGAATTTGCGATTGCTAAATTACGCTCAACTCATGGTTGTTACCGTCATTTATTTGGCCATTAGTGTTTTTATGTCATTTGTTTGAATTCAGTTTTATTTGTTTTGTTCTTAGTTTTTAGAGATTTAGTTGAGTTTGCCACTGAATTTGTGTGTTAATTGTTGCTTTTTAAGGCTTAATTTGAGCTTAGAGGTTTCTACTTAAAATTGTTGACCAATGCAAGTGATTACGATTCTTATCGAATTTGCGATTGAGAAATTACATTCAACTCATGGTTGTTACCTTCATTTATTTGGCCATTAGTGTTTGTATTTTGTTTGAATTCAGTTTTATTTGTTTTGTTCTTAGTTGGCAGAGTTTTAGTTGAGTTTGACATTGAATTCGTGTTTGTTTAATTGCTGTTTTTTATACTTAATTTGAGCTTGGAGGTTTCTACTTACATTGTTGATCAATGCAAGTGATTATGATTCTTAGTTTAAAAAGTCGAATTTGCGATTGCGAAATTACACTCAACTCATGGTTGTTACCTTCATTTATTTGGCCATTAGTGTTTTTATGTCATTTGTGCGAATTCAGTTTTATAAGTTTTGTTCTTAGTTGGTAGAGTTTTAGTTGAGTTTACCATTGATTTTGTGTCTGTTAATTGCTGTTTTTGTGCTTAATTTGAGCTGGGAGGTTTCTAGTGGACAATGTTGATCGATGCAAATGATTATTATTTTTTAATAGAAGATTGAATTTAGAATGCATTTCCTTGCGAAGTTACACACAACTCATGGTTGTCACCTCCATTTATTGGGCCACTAGTGGATACTCATTAAGACATGAGGTGTGGGAATTATTGATTAATTTAAAGGCACCCATGCATGTCTTGGAGTAGTTGATTGATCTATGTTACATTCAGATTATTATGTTTCATTTGGATTAAGAGCTGTTGAGCATTTAGTTCTGAGAGCTAGTTCTTGTTAATCTAGAGAGGTCTTTACTTGTCTGTTTGGGTTGGCTTGGTCTTTGGACTCCTCGTTGAAGTATATATAAACTCAAATTGCAAGGCTTTTAGGATCAAACTCATCAATTTTGATGTGAACTTCCTTATGCTTCTTTGATGGATATGTATTGTAGATGGAAGAATCCAAGGTGTTTGCTGTGCAGCCTGCTTCATATCCATCTCAGAAAGTGCAAACTGCTGGTGAGAACCATGGAACACCTCCCACTGTCCGTATGTCATCTGATAAAGTGGGTCATGTGCCTGTAAGTGTAGGAACGTTTCAACCTCCAACTCCTGTTGCTAATGTTTCTTCAGCAACTTCTACACCTATTCGGTTTCATCCTCCTGCCACCGAAGTCCGCGCACCAGTTGTTTCATCTGTTGCACTTACTAATACAGGAAGGGATTCTACCTCCGTGGTACCTCTTAGACTTGATAGAGCACATATAAGACCTGATGGGAGACTGAATGGGCAATCTTTGCCACATGTTCCAGGTTTGTCTATCTTGTATGCAAATTATTAAGATGTATTTAGCCACTGTTACCCTTGTTTCCTGTTTCGTTCTTTGTGTTGAGTACATGATGAGCTGTTCATACTGATATTTCTGAATATATTTTTAAATTCTTGCTTCTCGTTGGAAATGCATATCAGAATCTTAATACATAGTTATTACTTATTAGAATGTATAATATAATTAGTAATAATTTTGCTTGAATCATCAGTCACATGTTCTCAATATATATCAAGTGCTCATATAGTATATGAATATATAGTACAATGTGATCAAATTGGGTGCATTTGTCGAAACGTGGTGGTTCCTCACAACAGTGCAAAGGTGCGCATGAGCATGCAGAATTTTGTATGACCATGCTGAGAGCTATCTCAGCTCCAAGTGCTCTGTTTTGCTTCTCTTGCTCAACCATTCTATACCAAGGCTCGTTCTTGTACATTGGTTAATCTAATTAGAGCCGAAGAATTTTCTAAAGCTTATGGTACGGGTACAATACAAGAATAAATCAAAGTACTGAGACATGAAAAAAATTCGAGCATGGCAAACAATAACTAGAGCAGAAGTGCATAGGAAAGTTGAGTGATAATCGTAAACCAAATAGAAATCCATAAGAATTGGGAAATAGGGTGGGACTAGGGTTTAAACTTGATCTAGTTTCGTTCACAAGGAGAAATCATATAGAGGTCGATTTCCCATTTTAGCCTAAGTTCCATTTTTCTGGGTGAGTAATTTTATATGGTGTGAATATATCTCTTACCTTCATAATTCGTTTGTTTTGCTATTAATCATGGTATTAATTATACAATTGAGGCCAACTTTTCAAGATATGAAGCTGCTCTTTATTTGGTACTCGATGAATGTGAGCTATACATTGACACATTGAGTGTTGCAATACTTTTGGTCTTATAATTTTCAGGATATATCCAGAGTTTGAACCACTTCAGAATTTGTATTCCATAGTTTGTAATTTAGAAGAGCTTATTAAGTTTGAAACATCTTTTTGAGTACCAACTGCCAATTAAGTTGAACCTTGTGCAGTGGCTTGTGGTTGCTTTGCTGTTATGTGCATGTATGATGACTACTGTTTGAAACTTTTTTTGATTCTGGGAAAGAATGGACATGAGTGAGGACATTATCATACTGAAAAATAAATAGTGTGTTATGGAACATCATACTCCTAAAAACAAGCAACAGTGGGTTTCTTTCAGAGATGGGAATTGACTTAGCAAATAGACTTCCTATGGATGTCCATGATTCATGTAGTTTAGTTTTAAAACCTTGATAAGATTGGGAATTGCCTCATAATTCAATTAGTTTTCAAATTCTCCATCACATAATTGTGAAAAAAAATATTAAAAATTAGGTCCGACTTATAATACAAGCTAATAATTAACTTAATATCGGGAATAGCATAATTAACATTAGGAATTTATATAATAAGATCTATATTTACACCTACTATTACGAGACCTAATATAACTGCTACAGGAACACTAAGATGAAGAAATATGTCCTCGCCTCCTGGGGCTCACATTTCATTATTAAAAGACTTCAGACAGGACTTCTTCGGTAGGGCGGGACATAAACTTCATCACCTTCCTTTTTCTCTATTCAGACCTCGTATTCTGATTCTCTTGTGGTACTACAAAATTAGTGCAATAGTTTAGTCTAATATTTACTCTACTATTCTATTAGCTGGCAAGGTGCTAAAGCTTATATATTTTCTATGCAATCTTGATCCAAGTTTAATATCCTTCTTAATTAGTTTTTTTATAGTGCTGTTTTATTGACCTAAGATTATAAAGTATTATTTGTGGTGTTTAAAGCTTGCACTACAAATATCTTCTAAGTTCTACTTTTTCTGGGCTCTCATGAGTTATCTCATTGTTCAAATAGCATGGTTGTAAATTATTCAAATCTCATCAATTTCATTTTGGTACCTTACTCCTACAAAATTTTGCCTTCTGTTTTTCAGTTAGCTCTGCAGCAAATCAACATACAGTGAGGACTACCCCTGTACATCTACGGCCTCAAGCTCCAATTCAGGCTAATGTCAGAACAAATAATATGTTATCAGATCAACTTCCAATGAGAACTGACAGTAATGTTAGTTTAAGTGCTCCGCAAATGAAATCACAATCAGCAGTTGCTCAAATGCCAGGGCTTGTTGCTAGTCAAACCACTCCTGGAGCTCTGCCTAATATGCATCATCCTGTTCAGGGTATGCCATTTGTCCACACTCCAGCTGTCAATCACCATCTTGAGGTATCTAGGTTAGTGCAGAAGCTGTTAACCCCAAAGCTTCCTCCGCGTTCTGTGTGGACTCCTCCTTCAAGGGATTATATGAATAGACCACTACCATGTCAGTTCTGCAAGCTCGTTATTAGTGAGGTGGAGAATATGGTTATTTGTGATGCTTGCGAGAAGGCTTTTCATTTAGGATGTCTTCAGTCACACAATGCAAAAAGCATTCCGAGAGGTGAGTGGCATTGTCCTAGGTGTGTGACAATGAGCCACGGGAAACCATTTCCTCCAAAGTATGGTCGTGTTACAAGAAATATGAATATTCCAAAAGTCCTTTCCATTACAACTGGAGTTCAGATGCCTTCAGACAGAAAGGGGGGAATCATGGATGAGAAGGTGAATCAGTCAAATGCGTCGATAGATAGAATCCAAGATTATAAAACACACTTTCAGGTGAATCAGCCAAATGCAACAACAAATGGAAGCCAAGATTCTAAAACACATTCTCAGGCTGTTAAAGTTGCTGAACCGTCATCTGAGTCATTCCCGCGAGATGGAAGTGATATATATAGAAATGACATATCCATAGGTGTGAAGGAAGATGGACCTAAGTTGGAAAAAATCCAAAACAACGCAACAGAAACTGCAGTCTCTTTATCAACACCAACTGAACCTTGTGATAAACCTATTCAGCAAGTAAAATGTGAAGTTCCTCCTTCTGAAGATAGGTTGATATCTGAGACAGCGCCTATAACTGCAGTTCTATCTCAAGCAAATGACAAACTTGGTGACCTGTCGGCATCAAGCAATCAAACCGATGTTGACCAGAAGGCGGTAGATGGTGCTATAATTCCAGTGCATCAACACAGTGACAGCAATGGAGTGATGGGATCTAATCAATGTCACAATGATGAAAATGATGAAAGAAATTCTGTGCAGAAAAATATAGTTGAGATTGAGAGGGTCCATAACCTGGCCGGGGAGCTTGCTGAGGCTTCAGAGAGTGACTTGTATAATGTTGATTGGATTGGTGATTTAGATAGAGTTGTGGACAAAAA
Source organism: Beta lomatogona (assembly GCA_947646795.1). Classification (NCBI taxonomy): domain Eukaryota; kingdom Viridiplantae; phylum Streptophyta; class Magnoliopsida; order Caryophyllales; family Amaranthaceae; genus Beta; species Beta lomatogona. The sequence continues at coordinate 100,717 of CANSNZ010001052.1, forward strand.
GAATTTTTTCCAGTCTTGTCGCATTAATGGAATGGTATATGAAGTGCAGGATTATGCCCTTCTCCGTTTGAAAAGTGGCAAATTAATACCTTCGAAGCTCCAGGTAACTGTTCTTCCAGATAACATATTAATCTTTTTCTAAATTCTTGTAGAATGTCACATATCTTATGAAAAAGTGTTATATGTGACTAGACAAATTTTGTACACGTATGTAATTATCTCCAAGTAACTGCCTTATGATATTGGATTTTTCTTCTATGCTTCAGGCCATGTGGGAGGATAGTGAAACTAATTTGAAATGGCTTATTGTACACAAGTGTTATTTTCCTGATGACTTGCCAGAGGAGGTTGGTCGACCAGGTGCTCCTCAAAGCAACGAGGTGCTTTTTTACACATTTAAGCTATAAACTTTTGTTGTCATCATGTTTCTTTCTTCACTGTTTATTGGATGATGGTTAGAGTTATGGGTGCCAACAAGTCTAACTTGCTTACGAAGCTACTTAAGCTTGGCCTGAGTGCTCTCGACTGAATTTTGAGCCGAACTCAATATTTAGTTGAGGCAAGCCTAACTTGCTGGCCAACTTGCTTCCGTACTACTCAAGCTTGGCTCAGTCGAAGCTCAGCTCGAGTGTACTGGTCTCGAGACTTAAACGAGTCGAGGCAAGAAGAGAAGAGACCAACTTGTAAGGCTCATGAGGAAGCTTGACTTTGTAAACCAAATAGGCAAATATAATAATTGATAATGGTCTATGATAAAAATCTAAACTATTGTACTTGTTAATCTCTGTAAAAATTAGCAATAAGTTAGAATTATCAAACGCGTAACTTGTAATTTCTTAGTTAGAGCTTGTTACTCAGGCTCAACATACCGAAGTTTGTCTCAAGTTCAAATTGAGTAACGAGCTGAGCCAAAATTATCAGCTTAGGGAGCTTGAGCTCAGTTCGAGCTCAAGTTTGAGTCGGTGTGAGTCAACCCGAGATAAGCTCAAGCCCAACCTGGCACATTAACATTCTTAGTAACAGAATAGATGTGGACACAAATATTATACAACAAATACTATGATGCTAGCCATTGTATGTGTTAAGTGAAGTACTGGATTGTGACTGGGGATTAGTCTTGTTGGTTTCTGTAGGTCTATGAGTCTACTCATGATAGCAACGTGTTGGCGGGATTTGTTCAAGGCCCATGTGAAGTCCTTCCATTCAGGAAATTTGGGGAAGAATCTGAGGGAAGCGATCAAGGCTCTCTAGAGAAAGAGACAAGACAGCCAATTTTTATAAGAAAGTATGTGTCTCTTCTTTATAAACTACTATATGTTCAATCTCAGGCAAAATACTGGACGTGTGTTCTGTCTGTTTGATGTTAGTTTGCCATGACTGGTTATATCTATGTGTCTTAACAAAATGATGAATCTTTGTCTGCTTTTGTACATTTTACTTCCCTGATGCTGGGGGGCTTGGGATGAGGGACAAGGAGATAGTGGGAGAGGTTGATAGAGATCACACTGGATGCCTTGTTTATGTTAGGTGTGATTTAATGGCCCCAAGGTTGGTTGTAACTGATTTTGTTTAACCTATCTTTTGAATGATGCTGTCAGATGCATGGAATATGCTGGTAGCCTTTCTGGTTGAAGACATCTAACTTTCCCTAATATTTATGAGCATAATGATTTGTCTTTTCTTCGTATGAGACATTTGCGAATGAGGGTTTATAATCAGGCAAAAAAAAATAGGTGTGAAGAATTAACAGAACCTTATGAAACCAGGTCTTTACCCACTGTGTTGGTTTGGAGCTACATGGATTACATTTATCAATTTTATCATGATATGCATCATACATATTCCCATGACAGACTGGGAAAAAAAATTGGATGGGAAGAAATAGGAGCTATGCCGAAGGAAGAGAAAGCTACAAAGAATACTGCGGAACAAGTAAAAAAATTAGATAAAAGCATCAATTAAGCCTCTCCCTAATTCCTACCGCAGCTTGAGGAAGCCCAAAAAACTAGTTGAAACTGAGATTTTTTCCTGTTTAAAGTGATTTGTTTATTCGAGATTTTGGAGTGCTATGCCTTATATGTAATTTGTGTCTATGCCCTGCAGTTGGTTTTATGATGAAACAAGACGGGCTTTCTGCCCCAATGCTAGCTGATCTTGGATGTGGATTGTTGTAGTTGATGATGCTTTCCATACCTTTTTGTGGCCTATAGCTCATATGTCTTCAGGTTTATAGGTATGTTTTTTGGAGTTTCCTTTTTGGCTGTTGATGTATATGATTGATGTAGTTAGAGATGATTAGAAATGCTACTGTCTATGTCGCAAAGGAAATTGGAAATGGAAACACGGAAATAGGGATGCAAATTTAAAGTGGTGGCAATGCAAAAAAGGATGTTGCAAAAATAAAAACAAAAACTTGAAAATAAGTTGTTTTTCTATCTATTATCACAACTTTTGTTCTTATAAAAAGTGCGTTTATTAATTACTGTAAAGAAGGCATTACAAGTCCAGAAGGCCAATAGCTAATTGACATAAAACACTGAATCACTGCTATACACAAAAACAAGCCCAATGCATATATTTTCCAATGCGCAATGAAAAAATCTGGTCAAAACGGTCATCTTCTGCAGCAGCTCTTTTCCCCCTACCTTACCTTGTTGGCATGCCATTGGAGCTCTTTCAAGGTAGTACTAGTGTACGACTTTTGATCTATAACCAGAGATGTAGTGGCACTGCTTTCCAGTGGGAGATGTAATCCGATAGGTAAAGGCTAGAGTGTAGAGATGGCTTTAGGGTTTTGCACAGGAAGAGAGGGAGAGAGACAGAGAGAGAGAGAGAGATCTAAAGCTTTATAAGTTAGGGCCCTATAATCTTTCTAATGTTAAATATATTGATATATTTATATATTTCTGGTGGGGTGGGGGGAGACACAATTTTGTGGATGAAACCACTAGTCCACTATTGCCTTTGTGTTCCATTAGTTTTCTGCCCCTTGGTTTTGCTTTGTGTCAAAAATAGTATCCCCTATGCACTAAGTTGTAATTTTTACTTTGCAACGTTGTTAGACATTTAAGAACCAAAAATTAATTGTTTGTTTATAAATCATGAAATAGCATCATAAGTTTGTAAAGATAAAAACCATTCAATAAGTTTGAACTCTGAATTGATTGGTATTGTTAAAGCTATCATTAAGGGAGAGACATTGATTATAGCGGATAATGTGTAATATGCGCATTGTATCCATTATAATCAAATCATATATACTTACCACCAAAGATAACTGAATCGACATTAGGCATCTTCGGAAGTTGTTGTTTTTCATATGTTAAGGGCTGAATCATATGTTGAGAGCTGGTCATGTCATGGAGTCTGGAGAAACGCAAAGTTGTTTATTCTCCAGACCAGGTGCAGAGGGGTAGGAGTCGGAAGTTTCTGCATTAAATCAAGATGATTTTGTGGAGGTAGATAAGATGATGACCCAGTTGGACTCAGACCCTCACTGGGCCTTATTTCAGGCTTCAGTGGGCCAGGCTCCATGGAAGTAGGGGAAACGATTAAGGGAATTCTCACTTCGAAGTGTCTCTAGTATGGTTTGTTTCCCACGACCTGAATGTTATGAAATTAAGAATTAAGGTTAGGGTACATGAGACGTAGTATAGAAACATGCAAACGAGGTTATCGCGCTTTCTATTGTTCTGGTTTCTCTTACATGTATTTATATTGTTATGCTAGGCTTCTTGTATTGTTCTCGTTTCTCCTACTTGTATTTATGTTGTTATGTTAGGCTTTCTCATAATACTTTTCTCCTTCTCCAGGTATTATATGGCGTTAAGCAAATGAAGTTTGCAGCCTCTCTTGTACAAAATGTAGCATTAGTTAGTGTGCCTTGTAAAACATTTCTTACGTAGTCGTTTAGATAGAATTTGTACAGGGTTTGCCCTTCATTTTTGGGTGTCCAAACTACATAATGGTTAATAATATCCTAACCTTTTTTAATAAATATTATTGCTGATTTAAATATGGAATTTCCACATTCAAGTTTTTATCTCCGTTTCATATTAATAGTTACACTTTCATTTTTGACACTATTCACAAATTTCTCTTTGACTATCATTTGTGAATTATGGTTAAGAGAAAATATAGTCACGTGGGGTCTTGTTTGATTTGTCTCGATATGTAGTTTTAGAATATTGACTATTTATATTTTTTACAAATACAAAATTAGATATATAAAAGCTCAAAGTAGTGCATCGACATGCGTGAAAAGTGTAAGTGTAACTATTAATATTGAACGGATGTAGTATTATTGAATCAAATTAGTTAATACTCCCTTCGTTTCTTTTTAATTTACTCACTTTACTTTGGGGGAGAACCAAGGAGGAAGTACAAAAGTATGAGAGAGAAATTGAAAAGGTGGAGAGAGTAATTTAAAAAGTGAGAGAAAAACTAAAAATTGGGTTAAAATATTAAAAGTGGATGACATGGGTGGAAAAAGAGGAGAAAGTAGATGTGACATGTTACTAAGAATGGAAAAAGCAACAGTGTGTAGATTAAAAAGAAACAGACCAAAAAGGAAATTATGTAGATTAAAAAGAAACGGAGGGGGTATATTGAAAATATAAATTGAGATGAATTTGACCTCTTTCATACTAATTTTTTGTTGTAATTTACTGGTCTAAAATTACTGGTCAATGTTAACATATAAATAGTGCAAAAATAATTGTTGCAATTAAAAAATGGAGGTAGTATATACATCATTACTTAGAGTAGCAGATGATAGCCTAGTAGTGTTGGCATCACCTCCGATCTCAGAGATTGTGGGATACAGTCTCATCCCATGCAAGGAGGGATCTCTAATTATAGGCGCCTCCTCTCCCTTTTTTCTCTCTTCTCTCTCCTCTCCCACAAAACCCTAATTTTCAACCTAGGGGCTACCGCCACCCCATTTGGGCGGTGGTAAGCCCCTTTTCTCCTTTTGTTACTAGTTTTTTATTTTAATGTTTCTAATAAACTTCAGTCTCTCTTTAATGGAGAGTTTTTCTACCCATTTATCGGGTTATATCTACCCATATATTGGGTTTTATCTCTCTCCATGTGAGAGTTTGGAGACTTTGTTTTTGGGTTTTTGTGTAATTCAAGAGGTTGATTTATTGATTGAAATTTGTGCGGGGTTACAACAGATGTCAGTACTTCGTTTACAATCACTTGAATTGGATCCAGTTCTACTTCAAAACTACAAAAGATCGACAGACCCCCTTGCAGAAGGCTGCATCAGACAGCGATGTGAAAGACGAGGGTTTTCAGAAGTGTTAGATCTACTCAACGATCGTGGTTTTGTCATATTATAATTGTATTTATTTCATTTTGATATGTATTTGTTTAGTTTTGACTTCTATTGTAGATGTCGTATGACTTTGAATCAATGAATTAATTTTTAATTTCAAAAAAAAAAAAAGGAGGGATCTCTAATGCTCCCCCCTACTTGCATGGGACTTCATCTTACCTCATCAAAAAAAAAAATATGCATCATTCCTCAATCATATATACATAATTACATATTGACCCTTCACTTCATTGGTTTATTTGATGTGTCATTGAAGCTGAAATTTAAGGACTATGTGGGTAAATGCTTAATATGTACGTTATTCATATTTAAGATCCAAAATCAGAATATCATTATAAATGCTATTCTTGTTTTTTTAAGACATAAACATGACTTTCATGCACATCTATTCCCAACGAATCTTGAGATGGTATATGGAGTGTCCTATAGTCTTAGCTAAAATCAATGAACTAATGAATCTTAAATAGATTAGCATATGTACAGGTTCTTTTTGTCTATTCCCTTTCGCGGACGCCTTTTATTTTACGTAAGATTTTTGGAATATATGTTGCTATAAATCGATGGTGATTTAATTAACATATTTCTTCACTCTGATGGTGATTTAATTAACATGTAAGATTTTTGTATTACTATTGGTTTAAGACTTTGAGACGGGTTGGTATTTGTAATTCTTTTGGTGGGTTATTAACTCATTTGGCCTTCGACCATCATGTTTTCTTAGTTCAATCTAATAAATTTGGATTTTATGGTGAGGGGAACGACAAGGAGAATCCCCACTCCCAGATCTTGCAGTGGTTCAATTCGAAAACCTAAATTGTTTTGATATTATGAAATAAGTAGGGTATTCTAACTTACACCGAGTTTGCTTAGTACTGGTTTTGTTAATAGTGTGTTTCAACATTTAATATTGGTTGGTATTATAATGTGAGTTGCATTGATAATCATCAAATGACGTCAATTTACTTTAAAATTTTGGAACGACATTATTTTTAACTTAGAATACCGAAGATAAAATTATGTGCATCTTGTAGTGAAGAAAATAAAATAAAGTGATTATTGATGTTTGCCAAGATGCTTCTATTTACATTCAATAATTACTATGATCCTTATATCTCTTTTTTACAAGACACAAATAATAATAGTGGTCGAACTTTAACTGTTAATACTCAACATAATACCAATCATAAATATAATGACATTAGAATAGTATTTTTCTAAGTAAAAAAAAATCTAATGATATACTTTTTATTTGTCATATTTTAAAGAGGTATCAAAATAAAATTTCAATAACCGTAAATATAAATTATAAAATGAGATGGAGGGAGTATCAGTATAGAAGGGAAATAGCTTAGTAGCTTCAATCTTAGAAAATTTGGTAGCATTCATTGTCATTGCTTGGTTGCTTCTGATCTGATCAAGATTATTTATAAGACCTCACTCCTTATCTCGTAGGCAAGGAGCCCAAATTTAGGGCTTGATGGTTGTGCATGTTTGAGACATGTAAACAAATGGTGCTTCGAGATACTCAAAATTTGAAATAGTAGTAATATGCTTCGTACACAAACTTGCCCTAGAATAGGTCATATTTCAGCTGATGTATCTGTAAAAGCATTAGACTTTATGAAGTACTATAGGTCTTCTGTTAAAGTAAAATTTGTTTACTTTGTCTCAGTGGAAAGCAATAGGTCCTAACCTGTGGTAGAATTTGCCTTATGTATCCAAAACCAAGAGTTTACTCCTGAATAATGGTCAAGCACGACTGTTCCTCTTAAAGGTCCTAAAGAAATACTTGATGTAGATATGTAAATATGTTGCCTAACATTAATATTGTTTTTGAACCGCTGTAATTTGTTCCCTCCAAAAAAAAAAAAAAAGGTTGTTTGTGGATGTTTGGTGAATTCATGAGTAGTTGAATCGGAAAGGAGACTCTAATTTGTATATGCTATTAATGACCTATTGTTCTTCAATATGGTGACCTATTGCTTATATATTAGTCAAATCATAGAAAACGTGTTAGTTACAGAATAATATCTTCCAAACACCATGCCATACTCTTTATTGAATTCTGAGCATGAGTACATTTAAGCTCGATTTTTCTGGGTTACTCAATTCGACTTAGGTCCTATTCCTTTTTACTAAATTTGCTCAACTGAATTTATGAACTTGAGTTGAACTGAATTGAACCGAAAATTTGAAACATAAGTCTGAAAGAATAGAGCCTTATAAGTTATAATACTAACAATATAACATCAGAGTTGATCAAACTCAAGCCTTTTTGAACGCACATACTTATTAGAGTTTAACTTACTTGTTAAATCCGCTTAAAGTTCGAATATTATAAGCACATAAACACTCTAGTTATATAATTTGTGTTACTTAGTTCTTACCGGTGCTTTTGGATCTGCACAAGTTCTGTTTAAAATCTTACTAATAATAAAAATTAGATCTTAATAAAGATAATATAGTATTTATAAATTATAAGTTTTCCAAGTTAGCTCAGCTAATTATAGATCTATATCTAAGATAAGCTCAACTAACTCATCAAATTCAAAAGCCAGCAAGACTCATTATTACCTCATCTCTTTGTCTTTTTATCACCTCTATCTATTTAGAACAAAGAGGAGTGGTAAAAGAGGAAGGGATTAATATTTACCACACCTTCTTTACCTAATACCTATCCCCTTTTCCCTTGAGGTTTCACCCGACATCTTGTAATTATTGCTTCCTCCTTTAGATACAGTGTTTGAATAAAATCATCAATTATAAAACCCATAAAGCTCATTTTGTCCCTCCCTCAGCCCCTTTATATTAAAGAAAAAGAGGATCGTTTCTTATAAACATCATCCTATAATTTAGAAGAGTTTAATGCCTTTTTAAATTGCCAAAATGTGTACTTTTTCCCAAGTAAATCCACCAAAAGTCCATTAGAAATCTTAAACAAATTGGAGGGTGAGGGTCCCAAGGTCCAAGGATTACAAAAGTCATGCATCTTTGATTTAATGTTGGAATTTTGTGATGACTTTTTTTATGTTAACATAATCACCCTCCTTTTTTACCAGTTTACCTAACCAACTCCTTAATTATTGTACTAAAAATATCATAAGTATTGACTATGACTATAATTATTATTCTACAAAGTGGAAAGATAAAAACATAAATTGATTGGAGTATCTGTTTTGGAACAGAGTAAAATCATGAAAATTGTTAAATTCGTTGTTGTGCACATATGAATTGTACGGTACCACGATAAAAGAAGGACGAATGGAGATTATAACCATATGAATATATGATTAGTTTGAGGAACTACTCTAACTCATTATTAATTGGTTTTGGAAATGAACCCCATATAAACTTGATATTTATTAAAAGCCTCCGCCTCATTTATCAATATCTCATGCTCAAATTCTTCTATCAGAATTTATTAAAGATGGGCTAAATTATCCAATGCCATGATTTAGGAAAAATTGACACTATCAGTCCAACTTTGTTCGGTTCGCTTAAAATGATTTCAACTTTTGATTATTTTACAACAGTCCTAATTTTGAGGGTTCTCTTCGTAGAATGGTCCTTCGCCTTAATTAACCTGCTTAATTGGTTAATCATGATGTAATTTCATTGACTTTAGTTAATCAATTGAAATAAAGGGTTATTATATTAGTGTCATGTATTTTAATTAACTAATTTAGCATATTATTTAAGTTGAAGGAAACCCCTAAAATTAGGATCACTAAAAGTTGGAACCTTTTAAAATATATTAGCCATAATTGAGAGTTGAGACTCCTAATTTCAATTTTTCCCATGATTTCAAAAGGGATCCGATGAAATCATTGAGGAAGCTAAGAAGGCAATCTAATTGGTTTGTCTTCTTTGGATTCTTTATTTTAATACTGGCTACAGTAATAGGACAATTGGATTTTGTTCCAACTGTTTAAGCTATATAATAAAGGCTTAATATTGGAGGTTAGTTGGTAGTTAAAGAAGTTATAAAGCATAACACAGCCTAGTGTCACGTGAACGGCCGACTATCACGGATTCCTCCTAAGGAGTAGCTACCGAAAGTGGGAAGAAGGATTTTAGCCTTCTAGGGCTTACAAAAAGAATCTTTTTTCTGCATAAAAAGTAAATTTTAATTCACACTAAATAATCAAGGATCGAAATTACTTCTTTTCTTATATTCCAAAAAAAAAAAGTTACTTCTTTTCTATATAAAGAAAATAAAAAGGTTCGAGATCTGCCTAAAGGTAAACCTAGCAAAATTATTGATAGGTACGAAACTAAATTATTTGAATCGCAATTTGAAGTTTTGAACTCATACCATTTTCAATTTTAATCAAAATTGATACTCCATTGGCCAAACCCGACTTGACAATAGGACTAACATTATCTAATTTTTCATATTAACATTATTGGCAACAAAAGTGTTAACCAATTCTAATTAATATACCAAGTGCTTGTTTGGTTGCAATGGGATAATATTCCCATAGGAATTTAATTGCAATTTGTGGGAATTTAATTCCCTTATGAAATTCCTAGTAAGTTCTTTGGTAGTCATAAGGGAAGCTGTAATTCATAGGAATTTATGTAGGAATTGTGAGTGACCAAGTGGAGGGTAGGTAAATCAATTCCTACATTTTGTGCGAATTTCAAATTCCCATGAATTTTCATTGCCTCCATTTTCCCCATTTCCTGTCAACGAAATAACTACCCACATCCGAAAATCAGGGGAATTCCTATTGCCTACAGAATTTCCTATATACCAAACAACCACCCAAAAGAATGGCCTCATATAATCTAGTATTGACCAATTTAACAAAAAATTTTAAGGAATGAAATGCTAGTTTCCAGACTCTGAATGAGGCAAAAAAAAAAATTAAAATTCACATTTTCGAGATTTGCAGTGGTATAACCAAAAAAATGGGCAGATAATTGGCCAACCACATGACGAGCCAAAAATTATTTTCGATCCATATTTATTAAAAAAAAATTATGGGATGTACTACGACATAGATCTCGAAATATTATGAGATTGAAGAAAAAAAGTTGCCTCATTTCGAGCCCCGGAAATAGAGTTATGCTCATTTCAAAGTTTTTGATAAACTGACTAATTTTTCCATTGACTTTCTATATTTTGCCAAATATCCATATTTGTTGATATATATTGAATAATATATCTCGTTAAAATAAATAATTGAAGTCTGAATATCATATAAACTTAAGAGGGAGAAGAGTGGAATGTGAGAAGTGAAGGATTCGTAGTCAACATTCATGTCCCCATATGATATTAGGTTTGAGAGGAACCTTATTTAGCTTGTCTAATTATTCCTCCGTTATTTTTAGTTGACTCATTTCTTTCATTATATTTGTTAATGTATAATACTCCCTTCGTTTCATATCATATGATAGGTGATGGATAAAGTGTAGAGGAGTGATAAAAAAAATAAAAAGGGAACTGAAAATTTTAATAAGTATTTAGGGCGAAATACGGTAAATTTAGGGAGATTCTAGCAACCTGCTTCATTGATTTATGGAAAGTTTGTTCAATTTTCATTAGTATTGGTCGTTGTAATGAAAAGTACTCAAATTATAAATAGGTTTTAAATTTTTTTCCTCGTCTTTTTAGAATTTTGGCAATGGAAGTCCAAAGTCATATATGACACTCTTAATACAATATACCCTTAACTCCTACCTCGTTGACACGTAAATCAAATTCGCAACTCTATCGACGTAAAATAAAGGACTAAAGGTCTTTCTATTATGCCTTGTTATTCAAAAGTTCCATTTTTATAATACTAAGGAATTAATAGAAACATAAAATTCGTAGTCAACATTCATGTCCCCATATGATATTAGGTTTGAGAGGAACCTTATTTAGCTTGTCTAATTATTCCTCCGTTATTTTTAGTTGACTCATTTCTTTCATTATATTTGTTAATGTATAATACTCCCTTCGTTTCATATCATAGTGCTTCTTTCCTTTTAAAGTGTCCCAAAATATAATTATTGTTTTCATTTTTATTTCACACCTTTTTATGATTTTTCTAGAAAAATTGTGCCACCATTATTTATTTGCTTCTTGAAAATAGTAATTTGCTTTGTTTATTCAACCCAAGGGTTGAATTAGTCATGTATTTAATGTTCTTTCACCACTTATTATCATTCTCTCTCCTAAAATCAGTTTTTTCCCCATAACATTTATTTTCAATACACACACACTCTTTACATTTTTCTTAGATTCTATTTACCTTAATACCCGTGAAAAAACAGAATCAAGCACTATAATATGGGACGGAGGGAGTAGTAATTATTTATATCTTTAAAGTGAAAATTATAAATTTAATAATTCAAAAATATACACTTAGATAAATCTGACAAGATCTCATATGAATATTTTCTAAAAAGTATAAATCACAAAAGACGGTCAACGAAGTACACAAATAATGTCAAAAGTCAAAATGAGTTAACTAAGAAGAAACAAAGATACTCACTCCATCTTTATAAGTGTGATCCATGTATGTTTTTCACTCTCCGAGAATTATGTTTGACCATTAGTATTGTTTACTATGTATTTTTTTAATAAAAATAATGAAGATTTGGTAATACGAAAATCTACGTTATGATAAACCTAATAAAATCCATGTACTAATTTTTTTCTACATATGGATGAGAATTTAGGTTAAAATTATAAGCTTTGACCCAAAAATGTAAATGGCAAACAGGGTTGGAGGCAGATAGTCTATGACTGGGGCGAAGCATATATAAGGAGTTTAAGAGAGCCATGTCCCTTGTTAGCCCGATCTTACCTATAATCTATAAGAGGTCCAAATAGTTAGAAAAAAATTAGGAATTCTAGTAAAATAACCCCTCACAATGTAATAATAAAAAATGAAAGTATACTTGACCCTACTTCTTAACTAAATCTGGCTTCACTCCTAGTATATGAAGATAATGCATGCATGATAAGTTATTCGTTTAACTTGTCATGGACAAATTGGATATATCTTGAAGATATATACCATCTTTCATTGACTGGGTGGCAGACAAAAAGTGAGGGCCCTTATAAAGAATGAACCGGCAGCATCAGAAATAATTAACAAAGGCAAAATAAAACCCTAATGAAATAGACCAAACAAAAGAGTTGTAAAACAGAAATAATCATGGCTACATAAAGCACACTATTAATATATGTATAATATTTACATAGTCATGCAGAAGTAAGACTTAATTTTCTGAAAGCCTTAAAAAGTTCACTCACACAAGTCACAAGCCAAAGAATATAGAATGAACATGCAATACAATAATAGACGACCATTCAAAGGCTGCAATGGTTGGCTTGTTGGTCGAGTAGATCATATCATGAATTTGATTTTGCTTTTTCATTTGAATGTATTGACAACGTTTACATATGCCACTTGGAAACTAGAGATCAAGTTTGAAATTCAGCAAAATATTGGGATTATGGTAAAGTTAATTGCGATCATGCAGAAGACTATAAGTTATATCAATGTTGTGAGAGAGATCACTTTCACATCAGGAGAAGTGAGAATCAATAATTACGGTGGATGTTGACTCATTCAATCTTTTGAAGAACCATTGAAAAGTTATTGTAGAACACAGTACTTAATTAAGCTTATTCTTAGAAATTATTGTGGACTTAAAACTTGTTGAGATCAAACATACAGAAGAATACTATCCATTGTATAACCACACTAGCTTAAGTCAGTGGGCTAAAAAAATAAACATCTGAATAATGGATAGAATTATTTTCTGGCAATACGACCCCTAGAAATAGGAAAACTAGTGTTTCTGTCTAGAAACTAGTCAAATAAGTTAAGTGTGTTTAGAGAGGTTAAAATATCGAATTGGAGTGTAATCTCGAGTCTTGTCAATTAACGTCCTGCGAAACAAGGAAAACTAGCCCGGGGGTGTTCCCGGGAAAACCCCTCCGACGCTCAAGTCAGTTGAGATTGAGGTAGAGAGAGAAAGTGAGCAATTGTAGAGAGAGATGCTCTGGTTCTGTTAGGTGAGAATTCAATACCTGATCATTGATTGGGCTGGTTGCTTTTATAATGTTGGGGATTTCCCAGACAGGAAACCCTATTGGGGAACATCCATGTCTGTAGGAAAGTTGTCTCCCTTTTATGGTAAAATTATTCTTTACCTAAAGAACTGATGGGCCCCTTGGGAGCATGCTGATCAGATCATTCAAATGGGCTTTGCACAACACTGTTGGACCATATCATGGGTCCAAACAATTAGCCCCACACAAAGTAATCGTACTAGAAATCACCCTTTTTAGTGCGGTTGATTGGCGGAAAAAGGAACTGTATTTTTGCCAATGTTGAGTGGGACCACAAAGTCTCATGACGAATCGTGGTGGGGAAACTTCTGATGCTAGGACCAACCAAGCTCAGAGATCCCATGAAGTCCCGAGTCGCGGGGGACCCGAGTACTTGTTAAACCGACCCCGAGTGTTGTCATAGGAGATTCCCCCCGGTCTCCCGACATCTACTAATCTTTTGCTATGGGCTTTGCTTACCCGAACGGTGCACCTAGGCCAAGGAATTGGGTTCCCGATTGATCCCGAGATGGGGGAGGATCGGCCCCATTGAGGTGGAGCCTCGGAATGGCTTCGAAACAATCCCGAGTGGGCGTCTTGGTGATGGGCACCAAACGACCCCGAGAGGGGGGAGTCATGTTCCCCCGAGTTGGTGAGGGGACCCGAGGTAATGTTGTCTTGGTGCTCGGCACTAAGTGACCCCCGAGAGGGGGGGTCTTGATCCCCCGAGCCGTTATGGGAGCTCGGGACGATGCCCGATGCTCGGCAATGAGTGACCCCGATTGGGGGAAACCGCCGCCCGAGATGACACGTGGGCTCCGAGTTGCGTGGTCACCTTGGGTTTGCTTAGGATCCAATGAGGCCTCCCGGGGATACCCCGAGTTGTGTGCGGGGGTTTCGTCATTGTGTGTGTCAACTCGGGGGCCAATACACCCTCCCAGGGGAACCCCGAGTTGGTTACGGAGGTGTTTAGCCGTTATTCGGCTAAGTGCTGAGCCCCCCTGGCGAGGCCGAGGTTGGTACGCTCCAACTCGGGGGCTAATGAGCCCTCTTATGGGGATACCGAGTTGGTCACGGAGGTGCTTGGCCATTATTTGGCCAAGTGTCGAGCCCCTGGCGAGGCCGAGGTGGGTATGCGCCCAACTCGGAGGCTAATGAGCCCTCCTATGGGGACCCCGAGTTGGTCATGGAGGTGCTTGACCATTATTTGGCCAAGTGCTAAGCCCCGGCGAGGCCAAGGTGGGTATGCGCCCAACTCGGGGGCTAATGAACCCTCCCGTGGGGACCCCGAGTTGATCATGGAGGTGCTTTGCCATTATTTGGCCAAGTGCTGAGCTCCCTGGCGAGGCCGAGGTGAGTATGCACCAACTCGGGGGCTAATGAGCCCTTCTATGGGAACCCCGAGTTGGTCATGGAGGAGCTTAGCCAGATATTTTGGATTTTGAGGTGACCTAGATCTTAGTCAACCTTCCTGATATTTGACCATAGGATGTTGACCATTGATAGTTGACCATTTGACCGTTGACTCTTTTGAGAAGAATTGGGCTTTTAGAACCTTGGACTTTTGTCACTGGGCTTTGATTATTAAAGGCCTGCCTTCTGTAGGCCCGCCAAGGGCGGTGCAGGGGTTGTCGTGGCGCGCGGCCAAAGATGAGGCTATTTTTAGGAAAAGGACGTTATTTTCCGCACATTTCAATCATTTGCAAAGCTTTTCATTCTCTCTCCTCTTTATCTCTCTAGAAGTGCTCTACAAAATCTCAAGCGTCTGTTCCTGCCCGAGTTCTTTTGATCCTCCGCGTTTGTGGCTCCCCGAGTTCTTATAACCCCAAGAAGGTACGTTTTTCTTTTTTTACTTTCCTTATTGCTTTCTGTCGTAGATCGATCTCCCTAGAATGGACCCCGAGTCAGACCCTGAGTCGGAGTCAAGCACCCCCGCCTCCTCTCCTTACATGCTTTCTGAGGAGATTCGAGGGGAGAGCGGTTTTTTAGTTACTACTCGGATAACTTGCTCAGATCCCTCGGCGGTGCCCGAGGCGATTCCCTTACCGAGTCCTTCGGATTCCTTATCGGAAGAAGACGAGGGTATAATCCCGGGTCCTTGGGATCTGTCGATCGCGCATAAGCCTTGTGCTAGGAGTTACTTAGAGGGGTATCTTTCTGCTGGTGTAGTGATGGTGGCCGATAGAGTTAACGAGGATGAGGGCCCGAGCACTTCAGGACAGGAATATCCTCCTCTGGACCCCGAGGGGGGTCCCCATACATATTACCCCGACCCCATATTTATGAAATATATGGCGAGAAACTTCAAACATATTGGGAGCAAGTTTTGGGTTTACGACCCTTTCTTTGTTGTTCGAGCCAAGCATACCGAGACGGTTCTGCCGCCCCCGGTGGGATGTGTGTCGGTCTACCGTCAGAGCATGCAGATGGGTCTCAGGTTCCCTTTACATCTGTTCATCCGGAACCTACTGAATGCTTATCAGTTGACCCTTTCAAATCTCCTTCCCAATAGCTGGCTCACCATAAATGGCTTTGTGGCTTTTGGTGAGTCTCTCGGGGTAACCCCGTGTGTGCGCTTATGGCGCAACATGTTTACTTTGATGCTGGGTCCTGCTGATAGACATGGTCCGGATGGTTCCGCTTTTAAAGTCGGGCTGGTTATAAGGTAGTCCGAGATGCTCCTTCGAACCAAAAAGGTTTTAGGCGGAATTTTTTTCACATATACACCAGTGACGAGTGGGGGATCCCGACTTCCTCGGTGGAGGGGGGTCATCGCTTTGTTTTAAACCAAACGGTTCCCGAGATGTCCCGACAAGAGGCGGTTGTGGGAATATATTTCTCTACCACACCCCGAACTCTGATCCGGGCCTTCTCCTATGTCCCCAAGAACTGGCTCCCGTCTCGCTACGACATACGGAACGAGATGTTCCTGGTGGCTGTGGGCTTGAGCTGCAGCTGTGACAAGGGTAATCCCGCCTTTGTTGATTTGTAAAGATTTCATTTTTTATGCTAAGTGTTTGACATTTCCTTTGTTTCAGTCGTTGCCCGAAGTCAGCTGGACCCCAAGATGGCTGAGCGATATATCGACAACACCGAGTTAGCCCTGAAGCTAATGGGTGAGCTGGAGGAGGAAGCCATGTCAATTCCCGACTTATTCATCTGTTCTCTTATTAGAATTTCCCGGCTCATAGCATTATTATTGTCTTGACAGGATACGGACCTAAGAGAGCCAAGAAACCCTCTGTTCGATCCAGGAGGTTGAAGGGGGATACCGAGAAGGCTCAAGCTGCCGAGAAATGGGCTCAATACCGGGCATCCGATAAGGCTTTGTCGGATGTGTCTACTGGCTCCAAACGCAAGGCGGGGGACATTAAAACTCCCCAGGTCGTCATTGATGTGGATGAGCCGCAGGTAGGGCTGTTTACCGGTCCAAACCCGGACCGGACCGGACCGAAGACCGAAATTCTTAAATTAAAGAACCGGAGACCGGACCGATTTTTTATTGGACGGGGACCGGACAGGAAAAACCGGTCCAAACCTTGGACCGGACCAAATTAGACCGGTTTTGCACTTTTCCACACTTTTTTTAATACGTTTGATAATTATAAGGAAATATTATTAAAATAAACAATGAAAACTAATTGTTCAAGGTCTTTTTTGAGACTTTAATGTAAATTAGTTACTAATAAAATAGATTTTCAAACATATTAAAGGAGAAAATTATATTTTTTATCTTCTATATTCATATTTTTGAATGAAAAACCGGTCCGGTCCAAGACCGGTTTTATAGGGTTTTGGACCGGACCGAACCGAAGACCGAAAAATTAAAATCCTTGACCCGGAGATCGGACCGGTCCAGGACAGGCCCGGTCCCGGTCCCGGTCAAATTTACCGGTCGGGACCGAATTTTGAACAGCCCTAGCCGCAGGGCAAGAGGACGAAGGTCGACCAAATTGGCGCGGGCGTGCCGTTTACCGACACAACCCCGACTCAGATGCTTGCCCGAGTGCGTCATGCGGTTCGGGAAATTTATACCGAGGCAGATGACGTGGCTTTATCAGCTTTGGGCGCTGAGGAGGTTAATACCCTCTATGAGTCATGGTTCTCTTTTACTTCGTAGTGCCTTATGTTCCAACCCTCTTCTGCAGACTTCCATCCGAATGGCTTCGGTTATTCGCCGCCGAGTTCAGCTTGAGGACGAGATTGCGTCCCTCATGAAGGAGGTGGACGGCTTGAAGGCCAAGGCCGTGTCTGACGGTGCCGAGTTGAAGAAACTCAACGACGAGCTTGACTCCCAGAAGTCCACTTTTGAGGAGGCAAGCAAGGCGGTGAGTGAGGCGGGGACCCTAAGGGACAGCAATAAGAAGATCCAGGCCTCGCTGGACGCTGCCCTTATTGAACGCAATGAGGCTAAGAAGATTGCTGATGACCTCCAGGCCAAGTTCTACGAGGCGGCAAAGAAGCACAATTCTACCCGACACAAGCTGAAAAGGGCAAAGGCCAAGCTCCAAAAGGTTCAAGAGGACTGGTTAGCCCAGTGGAAGACTTCTCCTGAAGGGCTTAACTATTTGGGCAAGATGGTCTCGGCTTCCTACCGCCTTGCAACCCGGGAAACTAAGGAGCGCCTTCGGGCCATTTTGACTGAAACCAACGAGTCGTTGGACTGGGATGCCGTTGAGGGCGAGTTTGATCGCCGGATTGCCTTGGGTCAGAAGGCAAATGTGGAAGCTTCTCAGACTCCAGGTGCTTCCCGAGTTCAGGGCCCGATGCAGCCAACAGGCCAAGATATCCCCGAGAGCTGAGGACGGGAAGCTCCCTGTTGAAGGTGGGGGTGAAGGTCAGGGCTTTCGTTTAGGCGATGCTGATGGCTCCGACGAGGATATTGGAGAGAACTCTGAGGGGACCCCGACTAAAGAAGCTGTTGCATGATTTCATCTTTAGGGTTTTGTTTTCTTATGAACTTTTGTGGATCCCGAGAGTCTGTTCTCGGACTTCTTCGTGCTTTGGATGCCCGAGAGTATGTTCTCGGAATTTTTAGGTCGTGTTTTGGCACCTGAGATCATGTTTTCAGGTGTCTAGGTTGTATTATCTTTCTCATGCAATATTTTCGACTTTATGAAATGGTTGTTTTGCATATTTCCCGAGTACGATCTTCTTGAGTAATGTTTGTTATTTTGTTAAATGCAACGGTTATGAACCAAAGTGTATCGCAACTTGTACCTTTCATTAATATTGAGATAGTCAACTATGGGGTACAATTGACTGCCCCGAGTTGTGTTTTAACAAAATAAATTGTTGGCTCAAGTATGGCGTAAGTTTACAAAAGTTCCCGCCAACTCTAATAGGGTTTGATTGATTGCCCCGAGTTGTGGTTAGTGCAATAGACTAAAGGCTCATTTGTGGCCTTTTACAAAGCGAGGCTCAAGTGTGCCCTATTACAAAATGAGGCTCAAGTGTGGCCTGTCAAATGTAATATTTCTTCCGATTGTCTGTATTCCAAGGTCGGGCTAGTGGAGTACCTTCTGGTGACTCTAGTCGGTATGTTCCCAGCTTGATTACTTCAGTGACTCTGTAAGGTCCATCCCACTTCGGCTCGAGCTTCCCTTTCAGATGTGCCAGCCCTGTGGCTTCCACCTTCCTGACTACCCAATCCCCAACATGAATTGGCCTGGCCTTGACCCTGAGGTTGAATTGTTTAGTCACTCGTTGCTTGTTGCGAATTGACTTGAGTAGTGCATTACCCCGGGATTCAGGCAATAAATCTAGGTTGACCTTCTTCCCTTCTTCATTTTTGCCGTACTCATAAAACGTTATCCTTGGGGAAGGTATCCCGATTTCAACTGGAAGAACGGCATCACTGCCGTAGACTAGGCTGAAGGGCGAATTGCTTGTTGCCTCTTTTACTGTGGTTCTTGCCGACTAGAGCACTCCCGGGAGATCGTCGATCCATGACCCCTTTGCTCCTTCTAGCGATTTCTTTATTCCATTTAGCACTACTTTGTTTGCGGCCTCAGTCTGCCGTTGGTCTGGGGTCGGGAGACTACTGAGAACATTGTTTGTATCCCAAACCTGGAGCAATAATCCCGGGTTGGCCCGCTATTGAATTGCCTCCCGTTGTCTGAGATGAGGGTCCTTGGGATCCCGGGCGGGTGATGATGTTCTTCCAGATGAAATTTTACACTTGCTTGTCAGTTATTAATGCTAGAGGTTCTGCCTCGACCCATTTGGTGAAGTAGTCGATGGCCACTAGTAGGAACCTTCTTTGCCCTAAGGCTGCTGGGAATAAGCCTATTAGGTCCATCCCCCATTTATCAAAGGGTAAGACAACTTGAATGGTGGTTAACGGGTTTGTAGGAGCCCGAGGGATGTCCCCATGGATTTGGCAGTTGAGGCATTTCTTTACCAATTCGGGGACGTCGTGCTTCAAAGAAAGCCAGTAATACCCGGCCCTTAAAGCTTTCCCGGCTATGGTCCTGGCCCCTTGGTGGCTGGTGCAGGCTCCTTCATGAATCTCTCGGAGGATGTAGTTGCCCTCGAAAGGAGTTACGCATTTGAGTAGGGAGTGGGTATAAGACTTTTTGTACAAGTGGCCTTCGTGCCAGATGAACCATCCCGCCTTTCTCTTTAGGCTATCAACCTCCTTATCATCTGAGGGTAACAACCCGTCTCTCAGGTACCCGATAATATCTTCCATCCATGTGCCTGTTCTGTTGATGGTGTGTATTTGCAACGGGTTGATGCTTGGCGGGTTTAGGACTTCCCATATGATGGTTCGAGGGGCCGACCCCTCCGCTGAGCTTGCCATGCGGGCCAAGGCGTCGACTTTCTGGTTTTTAGACCTCGGGAGGTATTGTATGTTGAATGAGGACAACTTCTTAATGAGGTCCCGGGTTTTGTTGAGGTACATCCTCATGTTATCTTCCTTGGCCTCATACTCCCCCGAGACCTGTCCTACTACGAGTTGTGTATCTGATTTGGCCATTACTGCCTGGGATCCCGAGTTGATGCAGATTCGGAGGCCTAGGATTAAAGCTTCATATTCAACTCATTATTTGAGGCTAGAAAATCAAACTTCACAGCGTGCTCCATTTTGTCCAGGCTCCACTTGCCCGCCTTTGGTAACTGACCCATCAACTTGTAACTCTCACAACTCCCTTTCCTCCAGGTCAAGGGCTCGGGAGCTGCATTCACTGATGAAATCTGCCAATGCTTGTGCCCTGATAGCTCTTCGAGACTCATATTCCAACCCGAAGTCTGCCAACTGGTCCGCCCACTCAGTCATCCGAGTTGAATGATTCCTACTTTCGATCACCTTTCTGATGGGTTGTCCGGTTAGGACCTTAATAGGGTGCGCCTGGAAATATGGTTTCAACTTCCTACTCGCCATTACCAGCAGCGAAAACCATCTTCTCAATCTTGTTGTATCTTGCTTCTGCTCCTCTATAAGCGTAGCTGATGAAGTATACTGGATGCTGAGTCCCCTCTCTTTCGGCCACAAGTATTGCACTGAGGGCATACTCTGATACCGAGAGGTAAATATATAGAGTTTCTCCCGGCGAGGGTGATATGAGTTTGGGCAACGTTGCTAGGTGTTGTTTCAGCTGCTGGAAGACCTGTTCAGCTTCATCATCCTAATCAAACTCTTTCCTTTTCAGTGCTCTGAAGAACAGCAAGCTCTTGTCGGCTGAGCGGGATAAGAAGCGGCACAGGGCTGCTAGACACCTTGTTAGCCTTTGAACTTCTCTAACGTTCCTTGGTGAGGACATGTTTAATACTGCATTGATCTTGTCGGGGTTAGCCTCAATTCCTCTTTCATCCACCAAGAACCCGAGGCATTTCCCCCCTTTTACCCCGAACACACACTTCTTGGGATTTAACTTCATGCCATGGCATCGTAGGGTGTTCAGCGTTTCTGCCAGGTCCCCGACGTGATCCATTGCCTTTTTGCTCTTGACGATCATGTCGTCTACATACACCTCAATGTTCCTCCCGAGTTGCTCCTCAAAGACCTTGTTGATTGTTCGTTGATAAGTCGCCCCTGCGTTCTTTAGCCCGAAGGGCATCAACTTGTAGCAGACCTTGGGCTGTAACGAATGTTATATGTATTCGATCCTTTTCCGCCATCGGGATCTGGTGATATCCCGCGTTGGCATCCATGAAGCTGAGCAACTCGTGACCTGCCGTTGAATCGACCAGCCTATCAATCTTTGGTAGGGGATGATTGTCCTTAGGACATGCCTTGTTCAGTCGGTGAAGTCGACGCACATGCGCCAAGCTCCACTAGCCTTTTTAACCGTGAACAACATTGGCCAACCACTCGTGTATTGGCACTCTTCGATGATGCCCGCCTCTAGCGGTTTCTTGACCTCTTCCCTGCTTGCGCCGCGTTTCTTTCGGGCCCGATGTCCGAGCTTCGCTTGATGGGGCGGAATCCCTCCTTGATATTCGCCTCATGGGATGCGAACTTGGGATCCGACCTTGCATGTCGAGGCGGAGTAAGCAAACACGTCTTTGTATTCCCGCAAGGTTCGATGAGTTTTTCCCCGATCTCGGAGCGAGGTTTTTGTCGATCCCTTACCCCATGCCCGAGGCCTTCATCAAGCATTATCTCTTCATCCTCCTCGACCGGCTGGGGTCGTTCATATATCTTTGGATTTTCTGAAAGGTAGACCCCGAGGCCAGTGGGGGTGTCTTCAGGGTCTTCCCTCTCTTCTTTGGTCGTTCTTCCTCTGGCGAATTTGCTTTGAAACTATTTGTATAACACTCCCGAGCTGTTTGCTGATCACCGTAAATCTTCCCGACTTGCCGTTCGTCTGTTTCATATTGCATGAGTAGTTAGTATACCGAGATGGCTGCTTTTATCTTGTCCATGGTGGGCCTACCCATTATAACGTTGTAAGGTAGCGGGGTGTCAACCACTAGGAAGTTGATAAGACTCTATTTTATACATGATTTCTGCCTGTTATATTACTTTTTAGTATAAGTTTTGAGACTTATAATATGTTTTTCTTCTCATATTTCAATGTTATAATAGTTGAGTTACTTAAGTTACAAAGTTGATTTAAAATATGAAAAATGCGCTAAAGAAATTACTTGCTTGATTTTAATACTACTTATACATGTTAATTTGGTTTATCTAATATTTATAATAGTAGTATGTGTTTATTATGCAAATAATTTATTTTGGAGCCTAAGTATTTATTACTTTATTAA
Organism: Beta lomatogona; assembly: GCA_947646795.1. NCBI lineage: Eukaryota > Viridiplantae > Streptophyta > Magnoliopsida > Caryophyllales > Amaranthaceae > Beta > Beta lomatogona. The sequence continues at coordinate 123,327 of CANSNZ010001052.1, forward strand.
ATTATTTGTAGGTAAATTAGAAGAAGAAAAAGAGAAACAAAACAAAGAAAGAAAAAAGAGAAAACTAAACCATGGGCCAAAAAGCCTACAGCAAGTATAGGGTAATAAAAGAAACAAGGGAGTTGACATTATGAGAGGAGAAAAAGGACGGTAGCATACAAAAGGGAAATTGGGTTTTTAGACCCAAAATCTCTAAATGCAGCCACGGAGGATACAAAAAGCGAGGTATAAAACCCTTCAGCACGAGATATACAGGGGACGAAGGACAGAGCCGCATGAGGAGACGAGAAGACAGATCAAAGACGAGATCGGACGCGAGACGCCAGCGCGGGAGCAAGGGAGTTTTATCTGATTCTTCATCTGAATCTGGAGTTTCTTTCTCTCTTCTCTTAGTTTATGTTATTAAATTTCGTCAATTACTATGTTTAATTTCAGATTTTTATTTTCAATTAGTTGGATTATTTTAGTTTCAATGTCTAGCTAAATTTCCATGTTTTAGGACTAGATGTAGTCTTCTATTTTCTGTCAATGATTTGAACTAAGTTGTTTGGATTGATTTAGTTTTATTGCAATTTGATAATCTTGGCTTGTTTTCATATAATTGATTTGGCCAGTTGATTATATGTTTAAGATATTGGATTATTAGCGGAAGTGAAATTTCAATATTAGTTCGTGCGGTTATTAAACGCCAAGTAGTATAATTTTAGGAATAGTTATACACTTGGGATGGTGTTTTATTTGAATTTCTTGTTCGTAATGGGTTTATATTAATTGTTATGACCACAGAAGTAGGCGTAAGATTATTATAAATACATGTTTTCTACCTTGGAAGAGGAGATAATATATTATAGGAAGTTCGATCATTGCAATACACTTTCCATATAGGGAAGTTTCATAATACTTGCTACACTTCCTTTTTGGGCAATAAACTCTCTCTATCTCTCTCCTCTCACATGGGTCTCTTTTCTTTTTACTCTCTACCTCTCTCTTCTCCAAAAATTGCCTAGGAGTCCGTGAATTGAGAAGTGTAGCAAGTAAAATGAAACGGAGGAAGTAATAGCTTTTAATCCGACAACTAGTTTAATTTCATTATAGAAGGTAATTGACGAAATCTAAGTCCTAGAACTATCTCTCGCATATTTGGTTATACTTATTATCCGACCCTTTTAGAGTTATAATTTAGTTTTTATTTTTAGTAATTTAGTTTATCACCACCATTCACTATTTTCGGATCGTCTACATAATATTAGTGTCTCTTAATTTGGTAGTTGATTATACCTCCTTGTGGGAAACGATATCTTGCTTACCCTATATTTACTTTAATTGACCCGTACACTTGCGGTATATTTTAAGGTATTTTAGGCCGACCAGAAGTCGACTGGTAGGCTTCTTCCCTTTCCTCTTTCCCCGAGTCTTACAGCCAATTTCACATACCCGAGGGGATACACTGATCCTCCCCTGAAGCCTATCAGCAACTGACTTGTCGGGGTTACGTCTTTCTCGGTATACTTGAGCTTGCGCAAGCAGTCTAGGGCGATGATGTCTGTCGAGGAGCCACTGTAGACTAGAATCCTCTTAACACGAGAGTTGGCAATCTTCATTTCTATGACGAGGGGGTCATCGTGGGGGGTTTGAATGTGCCGGTCAGGCTCCCCAAAAGTCATGACGGGACACCCCGTCCTCGAGGGTTCAATTTCTAAGATTTGCTGCTTCATTGCTTGGAGGTGGGACTTGCGGGCTCGGGTACGGTAAGGCCTCCCGAGGCATGTCCTCCTCGCTATCACCCCGACATACCCGTCGGTGTTGTCATTTGTCATTCTTTGCTTCTTTCTCTTTTCCTTTCTCTTCCCGAGAATGGTTGATGTATTTGTTCAACTTCCCTTGATCAGCCAGGTGATCCAAGGCCTTCTTCAATTCCCGACAGTCCTTAGCGGTGTGCCCGCATTCTCGATGGTATTCGCACCACAGTCGTTGATCCCTTCTTTCCTTTGAGGTCCTTATGGGGGAGGGATAGGCAATACTGACTTGTGCTTCAGATCTATGTAGATCTCGCGTCGGTTTCTGTTAAAGCGGGGGTCGTTCTCATTGTTTGTAGTTCTCGGGAGGAGTTGTTGACTGCTTTTATTGTTCTTGTTGGATTCCCGGTAAGGGGTTTCTTCCTTTCTTTTCTTCGACTTCTCCACAACAGCCTTGCAGATGTCCGAGGCTTGAATGAATTTCTGGGCCCGACTCATGGCCTCAGTGAATGTGGTGACTTCATTCTCGGCTAAGGACCATCTGAACTTGCCTGGCCAGAGTCCCGACATCAAAGCGATGAAGGCTACCCCGTCTTGGAGATCGGAGATCTTTAGGGACTCTTCATTGAACCGTTTGATGTAGTCTGCGAGACTTTCGTGCTCTTGTTGCTTGATTGACATCAGATGAATGTTAGTCTTCTTATGTCGATGCCCGGCAATGAAATGTTGATGGAATAATGCTTCTAACACCGAAAAGTTTGTGATTGTGCCAGGAGAGAGCCCTGAGAACCAGCTAAGTGCTAAGCCCTTAAGGGTTGTCGAGAAGTAACGACACAAAGCGGCTTCGCACCCGGATTGTACACTCATCTGGGCCTTATAGGCCGCCATGTGATCGTCAGGATCACTATTTCCCGAGTACTGCTCGATCAGTGGAACTTTGACCTTGCTTGGGTGAGGGACTTCCATGATCTCCCGACTGAAGGGTGTCATGAAGTTCAGTACTCCTCCATTGACCAAGACGGGACTTTTGTTTCATGGGGGTCCCGAGTCTCCTTCCCCTTCCGTCCTGGTCTTCTTGGACCCGAGGGGGGATCCTTCACGCCCCCGCCGTGGAGTCCTAGATTGAGCTTGCTCCTCTTGGTGGGTCTTCTCCTGATTGGCTCTCCTCTTGTCGTGAATTAAGTTCCGAGCATCCTGTCCGACGCCTACGATTCTCTTCAATGATCTGTCGGGCATCTGAGTTTGGTGTTCTATGGGAGTTAGCCTGTCGGGATCTCTCTCCTCCCACTCGTTGCCCGTCCCGGTTAGGAACTCGAGTGTTCGGATCACCCCTGGGTCGTGGCTCTCCCTGCATCAACTCTCGGGATACGCCCTGGTTGAGTTGGGGGATTCCTGCTATGAGCTCCTGCAGGTTGCGCTGCATGTTCGTGTTCAACTGCTGAGCTATCCTTTCTATGTCCGCCATGGTGATGGGAGGTGGATCAGGTTGATATTGTTCCCGTGGTCCAGTTTGTTCTTCATTACGAGGGGTGGATTCCTCGTCGTCGATGGCAAGCGACTCAACCATCACATTGGGTTGATGGGACCGAATCGGGGTTGGTTGGGGAGGTAGTGAGGCTCTGGTTGTTGTCCTTCGGGGTGCCATGTTACTCTAGGTATGCAGCTTTGAGATGTAGTATCACCACGGACGGCGCCAAACCAAGTTTCTCGCCTAGAAACTAGTCAAATGAGTTAAGTGTGTTTAGAGAGGTTAAAATCTCGAGTTGGAGTGTAATCCCGAGTCTTGTCACTTAACGCCCCGCAAAACAAGGAAAACCGGCCCGGGGTATTCCCCGAGAAAACCCCTCCGACGCTCGAAGTCGGTTGAGATTGAGGTAGAGAGAGAAAGTGAGCAATTGTAGAGAAAGATGCTCTGGTTCTGTTAGGTGAGAATTCAATACCTGCTCATTGATTGGGATGGTTGCTTTTATGATGTTGGGAATTTCCCAGACAGGAAACCCTATTGGGGAACATCCATGTCTGTAGGAAAGTTGTCTCCCTTTTATGGTAAAGTTATTCTTTACCTAAAGAACTGATGGGTCCCTTGGGAGCATGCTGATCTGATCTTTCAAATGGGCTTGCACAACACTGTTGGACCAGATCATGGGTCAAACAATTAGATTTGTGAGGTAAAACCGTTGCTTTCTCTTAAAATCAAAGTTGTAACACCCGACCCATAACGAGTCGAGTATATTGTCACCAATCCACATCTAGGGTCAACAATTGTCCTCAATAATCAACACAATATCTTCCGGAGTATTTTGTCCTCACTCATGCGCACCCTGATAAACTTCCCAGGAGGTCACCGATCCCTGGACTATTCCCAGCTAAGCACGCTTAACTGTGGAGTAACTAAGGAAATGAGCTCTCTAAAAGAAAGATGCATCTTGTTGGAATAAGTAGCCTGTTAAATCCCTTTAAATCAATCATAAGGGGTATACATACACCCCCACTTGAGGACAACAACGCCCTCGTTGTGCCTGAGAACTCCACATATTCGGCCACAACGACTTGTGGGTCGCCCCAACCTGAAAACTGATCACATATTCGACCGCAGCCGGTGATATAGCCCCAGAATCCTCCCCTGCTAGGCGACTAACATTGGATTAATTATCCACACGATCAGCACGCGGTCGTAGAGTTGCTCTTATACCATTTACTATCCTCAATAACCAACACAAGTTCTTTCGGCGCATTTTTTTCTCACTCATGCGCACCCTGAGAAAAATCCACAAAGGTCATCCATCCATGGACTACTCCTAGCCAAGCACACTTAACTGTGGAGTAACTAAGGAAATGAACTCTTTGAAAGAAAGATGCATCTAATTGTTGGAATAAGTGGCCTGCTAAATCCCTATAAAGCAATCATAAGGGGGTATTACAAAGTAATACACTAAACCGTTTGCTTAACTATTGATATGAAAACTTTCTCAATTTGTAGGGTACAATACTTTATTGACCATAAAAAACTAGATATTTTGGTGCAAGTATACATAACTTATAGGGCAATTTTTAGCATTTTCTTAATGGTTTTTTCACCATATACCCCTAATATTTTTTTTGCACCAAATACCCTTCCAAGTTTTCAAATTCACCCATATACCCCGACCTTTTAAAAAATACATCCACTTGCCCTTAATGACTAACGGCGTTAACGCCCGTTAGTCATTAACCCCTAATTCCCCCTCCAACCCCTAATTAGATCATCTAAACCTAACTCCCTTTATCCCTAACCCTAACCCTAACTCCTTATTAACCTTCACCACCCAACCACCACCCCCCCCCCTACTATTCCCCCTCCCCCGCGGCCCCCGTCTCCACAACCCCGCAGCCCCGCAACCCCCTCCCCCTCCCTTTCGGACCCGCAACCCCCCCTCCTCCCTTTCGGACCCGCAACCCCCTCCCTTGCAACCCTTTCCCCCGCAACCCCCTTATAATTTTCGCAAAGCTCATCTGAAATCCTCCCCAAACCCGCTATTTTCGACAAACTCATCCGAAATCCTCCCCAAACCCATCATTTTCGACAAATTCACCACTTCAAAATGACGAAACTCACTTGTCGAATGAAAAAAAAATCGAAATTCGAAGGGGGAGAGGAGGAGGGTTGCGCGATTGTAGGGGAAGGGGAGAGGGTGGAGGGGTTGCGCGATTTAGCGAGAGGAAGGGGGGGGTGGGGGATGCGGGGGAGTGGGGAGGGGGGATCTTTGGGGTGGCGGGGCAATGGGAAGAAAGGGTAAGGGGTGGGGAAGGGTGGTTAGGGTTAGGGTTAGAGTATTAGATTAGGGGTTAGGGTTAGGGTTTGGATTAGGTTTAGGTTAGTTAATTAGGGTTAGAGGGGGGATTAGGGGTTAATGACTAACGGCGTTAGCCTTCCGTTAGTCATAAAGGTAAGATACATCGGGGTATATGGTGAATTTGGAAACTTGCAAGGGTATATGGTGCAAAAAAAATTATCAGGGGTATATGGTGAAAAAACCGTTTTCTTAATCTTATACTCCAATATATACATATAAGATAAGATTGATGAAAATTATAAAACAAATAAGGGTTGGACAAGCAAAAATTTCATAAGTTGAGTATCCCGAATGGTGCTCTCACTTCGAGTGACAAGTGCTCAAGTCAATGAAACACCAACACATGAGAGCGAGACACAAGTTCCTCCATGCACTCGGTCCAAGAGCATCACTTTGGATACTTCTTAAAAGAAGACAATTACAACAAAAAGTAAAAAAAATGGAAAATTATCTCGGATACCTTGACATATAGCTCTTTTTCCCAAATAACCCCCACATTGTCACCCCTATCGAGATAACCCTAAATTTGTAATTTGTCATTAAACATGATGGAATTACAAACGACGTTAACTTGGTTTGACTTTGAATGTGTTTTGGCGACATTTAACAAGGTGGTTGATGGCATTAAATGTGAAAAAACTGGTTTGGCGCCCTATTAGTGGTCTATTGCCAGCAATAAGACCCTTGAATTGTGCATCAAAACTAATGAACATCCTTTTGAATATCCATCAACCACCATCTTAAATTGCATCAAACCCATCGAAAATCAAACCACGTGTAATTCCGTCACGTTTAATGACAAATTACAACTTTAGGGTTATCTGCGATAGGGGTGACAATGTGGGGTTATTTAGGAAAAAAGGCTATATGTCGGGGGTTATATGAGATAATATTCCACAAAATTTTGTTTGATCTACTCAATATAAAATAAGAAAATGTTTGCTATTGAATATTCTAAAATCAACACAACTATACCTAGTTCAATTATATATAGTTCATAATCAGGAGATGTTAATCTATATCTTGAAGCAATCAAATGCTTGTGATCGTCAACTTGATAGAAATTGGACATAAGTCCAAGAATTAAGCTCAATCAACACGTCGGTTTAGTTCTTGGACAAAAGTTCCCAAAATTAATGCAACAAGACATTGATCTTTGGGAACAACACTAGTCAAGTAAATATGTGTAAATTAAAATCTATGAAAAAACTTATTCACGCCTTCAAGCTCCACATCCTCGTGAAAATTCTTGACAAATTTGACCTAGATAATAGGTTAGATCTAAAGTTTTTCCTAAAATGCTCCCTAGTCATAAATAATATAGCATAAATTAATTAATTAAAAATTAAACTACCATTGTTCACGTTCTTTTTCCAAACCGAGACAAACTAAACCTACGAGTCTAATGACAATATATAGTTGTAGTCGTAGACTTGTAGTTAATTAGCTTCTAAAGATTGTTGAAAGCCTGAAAGGAAGAAAGGGAGCACAAAAAGGAGGAAATTATGTTCATTATTTCTGGTGAGATGTTTAAAATCCTGATTTGCGCATTAATAGATCTACATCTACTATAGCATATCTTAAAAAAGTATCCATTGCTTTAGTTACTTATTTAATAACGTATGTAAGATTTTACTTGTTCAATGAAGGTGAGTCTATATGTTGCGAGAATTTCATTGTCACATATTAAAAGAACAGTGAAATAATAGTGATCTTTAAAATGTTAACGTCAAATATCGTTTGGTTAGTAGTTAATCTTAAGTATATAAAGCTTGATTTTAGGGATCAAATTTCATAAAATGCATTTTCTAATATATTAGTATAGATAGAGGCACTTTGACAAATTGGTACGGAAAACAATTTCAACGTAACTTTTTCATCTGGGTTCAATATAAACTCAAATGTAATATTTAATATATTACTAGTACTATACACATCATTTTCACCCTTTTTGCACTTTTAATTAACCCTCTGTAATTGTTTTTCTGTAATACCCATTATCATTAAGCTAAGGCTATTGTTATTATGTCATCTAAAAGGAGAAAAGGGGAAACAAAGTGAAATGAGATTTTTAAATAGTTTCTATTATTGTTTTAGGGCCGAGGTTAAATGATAATCATTCTTAGTAGAGGCTTGTTCTGCTTCGGCTAAAACCAGCTGGGCTGACCGAGCTGCATTGAGCGGCGGGCGAATTGAATAAAATTATAACTAATTAATAGATATGATTATCATTTTAGGAATTGAGCTGAGTTAACTTAACGAGTGGGCTGACGGGGAGAAGCAGGCCCTTAGTTAGTTATAATTTAATTGATTCGATTCGATTGTTTTTATCTTCAAGAAAGCAGGCCCTTAGTATGAGCTTAAATTATATCTGCGGTACAAAGTTAAAATGGCAAGATTTTAGGTTAATATGATGTCGAAGCTGTTTTTATACCAATATGTCGTATTCCTCTCTTACCAAGTTGACGATTTTAATTTATAAACTATAATTTTAATGTAACTTTAAGCTGTGAGCAACAAATGATGGTTCAATGGGTTGGTATCACTTATGATCCCGAGAGAGGTTTTGAATCGAGTCTCATCGCTTTGTAGAGGGGTTTCCAAGTCTCACTCTACTTGTAGGGACTTCAATTTACGCTTATTAAAAAATTAATTTTAAAGTGTACTAATTGAATGGTGTAGATCTAAATTTAAAAATAAATGGTCCTAATTACACAAGTTACTAAAGCTTTTTTTATTATTATTTATCAAACATGTGCTGGAGACGATGATTGTAGATGGTTAAAAGTTTCGGGTGCATTCTCTTTATTCAAGTTGATGCAGAACTTATCTGAAGCTTATCGGAAGCTTATACGAGCCTATTGTAGTTCATTTTATATGGTGATAAAACTTATCTTAATCGAATTGAACTTAAATGAATTGTAGTCCACATTTTTTTCTTCTAGAATTTGATAATGGAAATATATTGTACATTAATTAACAGCTAATACGTTTCTGACTTAGGCTAACCATATAAAAACAACAAAGAACTGCTTTTAAGAAGCGTTGGTTTTGTTTTCTTTTTTGTGTACTTTTCTAGTAGTGACAAAACCAAAATTTACTGTTCTATTAGAGTATGTCTCAATTTCGAGCAATTGAGTAGTTGGATAAAATAAGTAAAGGCAAGAGCAGTTAATTATTGCCCAAAGTGCATGCAGTAATTACCTTTTACGTGTCTCTTACCTTTTACGTACATTTCTCATTTTATTTCGTAGAGATAATTTATAAACAAATACATTGCCGACAGCATAATATGATGACACTCTAATATGATTAACTTAATTTCTTGAAAAACATATTTAATTGGCACTTTACCTAAATTATTGTGCAAATGATTCAGCTAATGATCAACTAATTGTTATCTTTACTGGGATTTATCATTAATCTAACTTAATTGAATTCATAGTATAAAATAGAGTAAAAAACTTATATGGACTTGGTCACAGTAAATTAGTGTGGATCCTAATCTTAATTCATATGATTTATGAAAAAAAAGATCACTATATAAAAAAATAGATATATAAGATGAGTAGATATAGATTGTGAAGTTTGGTATGTGAAAAAAGATTCTTATGTCGAGAAGTGAAAATTTAAATGCATGAAAAAAGCTAATATGAGAAGAGTGCCTATATTAAAAAAACGGTCACTATGGTAGATATGCTTGTATAATATAACATTAACATTTTAAAAAGATTCTTATATGAAAGAGGATCGTATCTTCGAATAAATAATTATAGGTGCAATAATATTATTGTGGATAGAATTCATATAGAGTAATCTAAAATAGAAAAGCAAATGGTTCTTACTTGTTACTGCTAATATAACGGATAGCAAAAAAAAAAGCATATAATCATACCTTATCATAAATCTATGACATGTTAAATGAATTGGGTAAGATTAGGAGGTAAAATAGGGTATATCATTGTGTCGTATTAAGTGAAAGCTCTATAGTAGCATGGTCTCCCAAGATGGTAGAGCAATATCTAATTAGTGCTTGTCTAAGCCTTTGAGGCATGACAAGTAGGATTTTAGGAAGATAAGACATCATAACTTTGCTATGTATAGCAGACAATATAACATCATCTTACTTTCTAGCAACTATGTTAACTTTCCTTACTTTGTCTTGTATACTACTCACATGATATATTTAAATGTCCAAGTCTTGGGCATATTGTTGCATCATATAATTTATGGTGTAAAATTCATAAACCA